>JANHFL010002778.1:15980-28425 GCA_032468155.1 Oxyrhabdium leporinum | reverse complement strand
CATATTGCCACCAACAATCTGGGTCCTCATTTTACTGACCTCGGAAGGATGGAAGGCTGAGTCAATCTTGAACCTGGTGAGGTTTGAACTGCCAAATTGCAGGCAGCTGGCAGGCAGCAGAAGTAGCCTGCAGTACTGCATTCTAACCACTGCACCACTGTGGCTCTTTAGATTAGAACCTAGGTCTTCTATTCCAACTCCAAAACTTAACCAGTTCCTTACATGGGCAGCCAGTACAGGTAGTCCTCAACTTGCAACCACAATTGAGCCCAAACATTTCTGTTGCTATGTGAGATGTTTGTTAAGTGAGTTTTTCCCCATTCTACAGCCTTTCTTGCCACAGTGGTTAAGTGATCACTGCAGTTGTCAAGTCAGTAACCCAATTGTTACATGAATCTGGCTTCCCCATTGACTTTGCTTGTCAGAAAGTCTCAACGGGATCACATGACCCCCAGGACACTGCAACTGTCATAAGTATGAGTCAGTTGCCAAGCAGCTGAATTCTGATCATATGATCCTGGGGATGCTATGAAGGTTGTAACTGTGAAAAATGACCATACGTCGCTTTTTTCAGTGCCGTTGTAACTTTGAACGGTCACTAAGTGAACTGTTGTAAGTTTAGGACTACCTGTAATGGTTGATATAAAATTTGGGCAAAACTAATGGTGAAATCCCACTTAAGTCCTTCAGGTCTGCTTATTATTGACATGTGTGCAACTTGTTGGAAATGGCTCCCTCCTCTCACACTGTGTGTAGCTCTGAGTTCCCAATTGTTAAAGGCTGGGGTTAGGGAATTTTAGAGATCTAACATGCTGTGCCCATTCTCCTGGACATTTGCCCCCAAGTGCTGCCCTGACAACATCATAATCTGGCAGGCAAAGTACTCTGTTTACTTCTGGAAGCGAACTAAAACAAACCAACTTTCATCATGGTACTAGCCAAAGCAATCTCAGAAGATACAGTTGAAGAATTTACTCCTTAATTATTCAAATATAATTCCTGGAGACAGGAAAAAAAAACCTCTTAAATTTCAAACATTGAATATTGAAAAGTAATGCAAGGGAGAAGACAGAATGACCACAGAGGTGCGGCAACCAAAAAATATAAAAGCAAGACAGAGAAGTAATAAACCTTTTTCCAGCCAAATGCCACCTGCCTTGCAGATTACCCCTTCCGCAATCAAGTCACTTGCTAGTCCCAAGTAAAAAATCAACACTGAAATTACAGAAAAAAATAGCTACATATAGCTATTCCCTAGGATCAGGGAAAGATCCTAGGAAAAACTCTACAAAGCAATGTTTTGGCAGTTAGATACAGTGATTTTCTTGAAAAAAATCTGGAGGAGAAAATAATTTTCCGTATATTCTGGGAAAATGCTCCTCAGCACACCCTTATGTGGGTATGCACCACTGACCCAGCCTTCCCAGAAGTGTGAAATTTACGGTTTGCATGAAACCTGTCGCAAGAAAAGAGGAAGTAACAGGCTTCACAAACAAGCACACATACATACATACAAACAAATAAATAAATCTGTTCAACAGAAATACATATTATTTCTCTATAATCCTTGTTGGTCAACAAAATACAGTTTTCCAGATTGTGTAAGGACTAAACAGATACAGATGTGTAAGGACTAAACAGATACAGCTCTGTTTGGGAATAATGTCCTTGTGGCTCAACCGTGGGTGTGAATTCAATTAATTTGCCTGGTTCATGGTTCAATTTACTGAAAATTCCAGAACTGGGTTAATTTGGTAACAGGATTAAAGGTATGTGAATTAAGCCACTAAGGGGCAGAGTTTCTCTTGTACTTTTTCTTTTATTCAAAGAATCGTAAGAGACAAAAGGACCGCACAGAACATCTGATGACTATTACAGCTGCCCATTTATTTTTCTTCTTAGCAATTTGTATGAAAGATGCATCAGATTTAGTGCCCCAAATCAGTTCTGGATAATTTCAACCAGGAAAAAGGACCAGCTTCAGCCAACTTCGATTTGCTGGCTCTCTTCCCATTGGCTTCATTAGAGGTTTTCTGCTGCTTCCAGCGGACATTTTCAGAGTTTCATCTGTCTGTATTTTTACTATTTTTGAGGATGTACAACCAAAAGTCTCCCTTGTTGTTCCTCCCAGTCCAAAAGCCTGGCACCTCCATCCTGCAACTGCACTTTCATTGTCTGTAGAGATTCTCAGTCCTCCAGGTCCTGGTTGTCCCAAAGGTGCTTTTTCAGGAGGCAACTGGGCTTTCTGGTTTCTCTTTGAAGACGTTTCACTTCTCATCCAACCAAGAAGCTTCTTCAGCTCTGACAGGATAGTGGGGAATGGAAGGATTTATATTCCTTGCAGACTCTGTATTTCCAGAGGGGGGAAAAAACGCAGACTACAGGAACCAGGAGCACTACTCGGGTGACCCTGAGGACACAGATAAGCCTCCAAGTGCTTCAAGGACCCTCTAAAAAGAATGCAAATGACCAGCTGTCTGCAAGGAGTATAAATCCTTCCATTCCCCACCTTGCATTCCAGTCAGAGCTGAAGAAGCTTCTTGGATGGATGAGAAGTGAAACATCTTCAGAGAAAAACCAGAAAGTCCAGTTGCCTCCTGAAAAAGCACCTTTGGGACAACCAGGACCTGAATGACCGGAGAATCTCTACAGACAATGAAAGTGCAGTTGCAGGTGCAATGAAAGTCCTGAAAAAGCACTTCCATTGGCTTTTAGGACAATGACCCATCTGATTGTCAGTGGAGGGCAGTGGTAGCGTGGGGTTTATTGATTCTGGCTTTGGCTGTTCCAGGGGCCAGGGTTCTTAGACCAATTTCAATGAGCTCTGGGACAGATCTTTCTGCTCTTCTTGGCCATCAGGTTAGGATTGGATGCTTTACCACTCTTGTTAGTACAATCGGTGCTTACAGTCCTTGAAAAGAATGGACATGTGGCGTTAGTCTCTCACTGTAACCACATAACTCCTTCTATGCCTTCTAGCCAGATTATTTTTGAATGTGGGTTTAACGGTTTTGCAGAGATTGCATCTGCCCAGTTGTATCACCCCCATTCATCACACAGAAGACATAGACAATGCCTCCCGTAACAATTCCCGTCATGAGTTTTCTTCTGACATCTCCTATACCCAATTTCATTTCCTCCACTGTAGAGCTTGCCCCAACTCTGCATCTACTCTCTCTTTTTTTTCTGCAAATCCTTCTGGACACCCCATCCTAACATCCTCAAAGTTTCAGGCACTTACTCCCACCGTTCCCACCTTAATTTGAGGGAAAGAATAACAGATGGTGGGAGAAACCCTGAATAGGCTTCATACATTTCTGTGAAATTAAGGTAGGAGGATTGCCAAATTCCGATCTCTTGAGAACGGTTCTCTCTTTTGTAATGTGGTTTGTTGATGCTGGGTATCACATCTTTGCTGCAGCTTTTCCCTGTCAAAAGTCCCAACAATCAACACCGCAGTTAAGAAACAGAGAATTATTTCAGATTATTAATGAATTTCAGCCCCTAACGTGCATTGTTATCTGTTTGACTAGCTGGAACTTCTAAGAACCATTCTGGGAGAACGTAAACTCCTTTCTACAAACTGGAGGTCCAAAGCATTGAAAAATGAATATGGACAGTCAATCAACAGTTGTAGCATTGGCAGCCAAGAAGGTCAACATTTATGACCAGCATAAATGTTATGCATCAAGATTATTCATCTATTTCTGCTTAGAGTTGCATGAACATGTTCCTCTACTGGACATTTTCAGATTGCCAAGTCCCTGCCCAATGTTTGTGTGTGTGTGAGTGTGTGTGTGCCTGCAAACGTCTATGTGCCAAAAGAAAAATAAACAAGAAGGGATTTCTATCCTCCCTCCAACTGCCCCAATAAGCACAAGTCCTTAACACACTTGCTTCCTTTTAAACTGGATAAGGAATACCGCGTTGTAAATCACATTTGCTATTGATGTTTTTTCTAACAAGTTCCTGAAAAGCAGAGAGAAAGAGAGAGAGAGAGATTGGATAAGGAAGCAGTGGGCTTGGAATAAAATAAGAAAACCCTTCATAGAAATGCTGAGAAAGTCCTCTTTGAAAGGCCCAACCTCTATGAGGTGGACTCCAGACCTTAATGGAGGTGTGAGATCTTGTTCTTGTGTAAAAAGAAAAAAACCAGGGGGAGGCCAATGGTATATGGGTGGGCACATTAATCTCCAACATATCTCATTCCACCATCCAGAACTGTGGTTAGATCCCTCCTTGTCCTACATCAGAGGCTTGTAGCTCAACGGGCAACATGGAAACCCACCAATACGTGAAAGCTGGCCTTTCTTCTAAGGGGTCTTTGGGGCTCCCTGGCCTTTTGGGACCTACTGTTAAAAAAACTACCAAAGATTGTAGGATGCCCCGAGAAAATTAGTTTGAGATGACTTGGAAAAGGCCACGTGTCTCTTCTACAAGTCAACCGAAGAAGTAGCTGATAGAATACGTTCTTGTTTAGCCAACATGTTTAATCCATTTGTCATCTCCCAAAGTAAACTGAGGTTGATGGACCAGAAATGCCCACGAAGGCCACAGCATCCAGCCAATCTTGGTTGATCTTGGAAGACCAAGGTTGTAGCTTAGGCTGGGAAGTTGAAAAACACACCAGAAGACCCTTTTCATATTACACCTATGAAAATTACATGGTCATTGCCATGAAGTTCTTGCAACCTCAGGAAATTGGTGACAGAGGCACTTTGTTAATGAAGGTGGCCTTGGAAGCCTTCAGAAATGGAGGTCAAGGCTTATTGAGACAGATAGCCTCAACTTTCTTCCATAATTCTTTCTAAAATATGCCTAGTTGGGATTTTCCAACATTCACGTTGAATCCAGTCCATTAGTGAATCCAATCAAGTTGTACTTGAGTTGAAAGCATCATTGACGCTTGATTCTCCCTCCAGGAAAGATCTCACCCCATTCATCCCCTTGGAGTGGTCCTCACATCTGGGAAGGCTGGAAGACGTTGTGGGGAATCCCTTGTGGGGCTAAGTGAATGGGTGAAGGTCCCAGAAGGTTGCAGACCAGCAGTCAGGTTGATGGCTAGCTGTCAATTTCAGAAACAGGCCTTCACATAGGGCACCTCCATCTCAAATAACATTTTTCTTCATGCGCTTGGACGAACATCGCCATCGTTGTGCTTCATGCTTCTCAGCAGTCATCTAGGGGGCCAGGACCACCTTCCAGGGGGTGGGGCTTGGGAAAGTCCTGGATGGATTCCGTCTAGAAGACCAACCACCAGATTCCATCCAATGGTCACTAGAACATCCTCTTTTTAATCAGCAATTTGGATGGGGAAAAAAGGGGGTTAAAATGAGTGAGTGGCTGCCGTCAGGGACATGGACATATCTGTGGTCCTGGCCGAGATGAGGTGGTGAGAAGCATGACCAATTGCAGTTGGCCACCATGCTAATCTCCGTCTGTGTGTTTCTCTTCTCGCTTTCTTTTTATCTCTTCTGCCTACACAGCCGGAAGGGCCCTTCTTCACCTACACGAGCCACATTAATCCGACCAGCTGAATCTTCCCTCTTAGATTTATAACCCAAGGCCTGTAGACAGCTGGTGACAAGCCCATCTCCCCTGCCTGGGTTTCCCTCTACTCTGCCAACTCAGCATCCCCTCGGCTCCTCTGCCCCTTCCTCCATGTGGTTAAAAAAAACAACCCCATGCTCGTTTAGTGAATTGAGCACTTTGTCTACTAGTGTGCGTCCGTATTGCTTGTGAGCCTAGAGTAGTCCTCCTAGTTGAAGGGCATGAATCGTGAATGCCGTGAGTTCTCCAAGGTGTAGACTTACAGGAGCATCCGTGCCTCGACGTACCCAACTCGTCTTGGGTTCATTGTCCTGCCTGCCTGGGTCAGCTGTAGCCCTTAATCCGTAGCAACATAGTCCATTTTGTCCCCTTGACTGTAGTAAAGACAGAAACCCATGGTCTTGTGCTGGAAACTCTTTTGAGAAGGACCACACTCAGCGAGAAAAATCTGGACTGGAATGCTTTCATGTTCTTGAGAAGCGGGGTTGAATTCAAGGTCCATTTCAGCCCCACGGGGGCCCGATGGGGGGCTGATCCCCTTTTTCTCAAGCGGGGCCAACTGGTTTGGTGGCCAGGGAGGGCTTCCTGAATGGCGCAGACCTCCGGAGGATCTGATCAGATGGACTGAAACCAACATTCAGAGGTCACCTTCCATTCTCGGAGAGACCCAACAGAAGACTTGGTGGCTTCAGTTAGCTTTTCTAGCATGATACCTTCCGACGAGAGACCGAGGCTTAATCTAGTTCCTTCTCAACCAGAATGGAACCAGCTGATATTTAAAAAAAGAAAAAGGAAAAAAAAAAAGAGAGTGTGAGAGAGTTTGCTGTGTAAATGTTTTCTGAGCTTGGTTTCCAACAACAACAACAAAAAAATCAAAACAAGGATCTCTTCAAACGTGTGTTGATGTCTTGAGTATTCTGGTGATTCCATTCGCTTCCTTGCATGCAGGACGTACGTATTTCATTACCGGGGAGGGGTGGGGGTGGGGGGAGGAATACAAATTTTTATCGCCAACTTGGACATCCCTCGGTACCAGTTCTGTGACCTATTTAGGAATAAATGTGGGGGTGGGGAGAAGCAAGTCTCCCACTTTCCTGTCCTTCTAAAAGCCACAATTGAAGTCCAACCCTGCTTCCAATTTACGTTCCTTGATCCGGACGGTTTTGAGTTTGAGTTCTTATGTCTGTTCCTTTCTGTATTTTAACTATTGTTTTAATTCTTTTGTTCCTCCCCGTATCCTTCTCCTTCTTCTTCTTCTTCTTTTTTGTTCCCCTTGTCTTCTTCCTTTTCTTTCTTTTAAATTCCAGCCGGCCTAGCAAAGCCAGTCCCTCTCGTCCGGAGAGTCCAAAGGCATCGTTTGAGATGTAACTCAGCTCATCCATCCTTTAATCTGCCTCTTAGCTGTCCTGTCCTGGAATGATCGAACGCACATCTTTTAAAAAAACCACACAAAAACAAAAACACACACACACAAAACGCCCACAGCTTTGTTCTGTCGTAGCTTGTGGCTTGCACATATCAGATACGACTCTAGTGAACCTGTTTTTTGGTTGGGGTTTTTTTGGTCCTTTTTTTTGTGGGGGGGGGGTGTCCTTCTTCCTAGTTGCTTAAAAGGAACTTTAAACAAAGCCAATGAGTTATATTGTAGTAATGAAACACATCTTTACTGTTATATAAATATCTATAAATATATACATATATATATATATATAAAGATCTAAATCTATATGGTGTCCAGATGTTTTAAAGCCTCTAAATGCCTCCACTGTTGATTTTAGCAAATACTTGAGTAGGAAGAATGTGTGTTTGTGGGTGTGGGTGAGTATAACACACACACAAGCGCATCTAATAAAAATGTAATTCAGTTGCTGCAGCTCCCAAATTGTGGGTGATTTTTTTTCTTTTTCTTTTTGCAGTCCTGATAGTACTTGTAATGCCGTGTGTGACCTATCATCTCCTGTTCACTGGCTGAAATAAATTATTTCTGTATAACAGAGAGACGTCATGCCTTCAATAAAATCCTTTCTCGGTTCTTTTGCATGTCATATTTGATGGGGAAAGTCTTCGCTGCAGGAATCCAACACATTCATTTATTGTTCATTTATTTATTATTAAATTTCTCTGCTGTCCCTTTCTTGCAACACATTTCGGTGGCCTTTCACACCACATGTGTGTGTTTGTTCCAGGAGACCAACTTGGTTCATTTTAACATGGGTTTGTAGGATTTAGGGCATTGTGCAATTTTTACAAAGCGGGTTAAGTTGGCAACTGGGCCAAATGTGTGAATGCAGCCACTGATGGGAGTAACTTATTATGACAAACCCGATTGCACAATAAAAGAAGTTGCAATGATCTGAGGACAAATCTGAATTAATTCGGGGTCAGCTCAGTTCACATTCCTGTGGGTTAAATCGACGTTTCCTTTTTCAGTAGTTCTCATGCCCAAAAAAATAACAGAAGCCAAAATTACACCAGATCCAGTCTTGAGAAAAAAAAACCCCAAAACTCGGCACACCTCACACAGCAGCCAAACATACAACGAAAGCGATTTCACAATCATAAGAAAACTGAAGGAACAGGCTGTTCTTTAAACCTTCAAGTGGGGCTACGCTGAGAATGCATGAATGCAAATACCATTTTTTCCCACGCTTAAAATTTTTGTATGATAGTTTTTTTTCCCTTCCCAAAAAAAAGGGAAGATACAGGTAGTCCTCAAAGTACGACAGTTGCACCCAACATTTCTGTTGTTAAGTAAGACAACAGTTCAGTGAGTTTTGCTCCACTTTTCTTGCTGCAGTTAAGTGAATCACCACGGTTGATAAAATTAGTAACCCGGTGCTTTAAGTGAATCTGGCTTCCCCGTTGATTTTTGCTTGTCGGAAGGTGGCAAAAGGGGATCTTGCGACTCTGGGACGCTGCGACCGTCATAAATATGAACCAGTTGCCAAGAGCCTGAATTTTGATCCCCCCCTGATCATGGGGATGCTGCAACAATCCTCGGTGTGAAGATCGGTCATAAATCACTTTTTTTTCCAGTGCCCTTGTAATTTTGAAGAGTCACTAAATGAAGCAAAGCTTGTTTGTTTGACAACACGCTCCCAGACCCAGACCCCCCCCCCCAAATGCTTCTAGCAGACAAGAGCAAGGTGCAACGTCAGTGAAGTGAAACAGATTTATTCAGAAAGACCAAATTTTTATAACAGGATATAATTTGCCTCGGCAACAGAACGCGAGAGTTCGCTCTGGCTTTGTTTCCTTCCTTTGCTATGCTTTTCCCGTTTCCCCGGAAACCCCACACCTAATAAATATGGAATAATATTCTACAGTAAATCACATTCCTGTCCTGCTTTGCCCCTCCCACCTCAACTAAAGTTAATTTCTTTCTTTCTTTCTTTCTTTCTTTCTTTCTTTCTTTCTTTCTTTTTCTTTCTTTCTTTCTTTTCCAAATAGCGTACAAGGTTACGAGGCTGGCCTTCCGGCAGCCAGAAAAATGCTGCCCCTGGCTTTATTCTCTCCTCTTTTTTTATTTTTATTATTACTATTATTATTCAAGGTATGTACAAAAATATTACACAGATACAATATGTACACTTGTGCCAACAGCGGCTCGCAAGCCCACTTTCGCCAGCCTCCTGACCTAACGCGCACCGAGGGAATGAGTAACACTGATGGCGGAAAACTGTCCCGATTTTGTGGGTTTTGTCGTGTTTTTTTTTTTGCGTCTTCTGCCTTACAACCTAGAAGGAGGTGGGTAGTCAACATGCGCTTTTGCTAGAAAATTGGAGCGGAAGTTTCTTTTGGTTTTCGAAGTTCTCTCTGTGCTTTAGTAGGCTCTTTCCTAGCAAGCTGTCCCAGGAGGAAAAACTTGTGCAAAACGCAACTTCACTGGTGTCTTTTTCCTGGGAGAGGAAACCTGCGCTAAAAACTAGACCGCTGGGTCACCTCCTAATCCTTTTTTTTGTTGCGCACGTGCCGTTGTCCTCCTAAAACGGGATCTTGTGCCGAGCACACCAACTCACCACCAACATCAATCAAACCGTTTCACTGCTTCACACTCTCACAACAAAGTGAATTCTTCCGTCTAGCTCCGCATGCGGGGGAACTCACAAATGGAGAAGAAAGAAACCGACAACCGTCAAAATATATTTTAAAATATCTAGTCGGTTGAAATAAGTTTGGCTCGACCCGGGACGAAAGAGATTCCGCACGAGAGAAATGGAATCAACTCCCCCAAGTCTGTTCCTTTTTCCCAGCTCGGCTTCCGCATCTTTGAAGAATAAATAAAACCCTCCACCTCTTAATGCAAACGTACATCCAGTTTAAAAAATAAAATAAAATATGCAGCTTTTATTCCCTTCAACGCAAAACCATCCGGCTCCAAGGAGACTCTACGAACGTTGTAACCGGACGAGAGGATTTGGGGCAAGGTGGGGAAGAGACGGCATTTTGCTAGAAAGGCAGCCGGCTAACTCTTGGGGAGGGAAAGGCCGGAGAGTGTTCGAAGTGGATCGTGCGAGTTCAAAGGGAGAGGAGGACTTTGCAAGAAGGGCATCAAATCTGATCTCGAGAAAGCCGAAATAACCAACCGTGGTAGAGAGAATTAAATTCGCAGGCCTTGAATGGGAGGAACCAACGGGCGGTTGGGTGGCGTAAAATTCTGAGCTTTACTGGATGACGGTGTGATTCGCAGCCAGCGCAAAGCATGGCCCACCCAATGCGTGCCCTGGAGGCACTCCGGCCACCCCCCCACCCCCATGACCCCTCTGGAGCCCTCAACGTCCCTTCCAGGTTAAACCACCAGGAGTTTCACTTCGTCGTTTTCATCCACCCGATAGAAAAAAGGGATGCAGGGGGTTTCCGAGAGGGGTCCCACCCGATTCTGTGGGTTTTGAATTTCGCGGAGAAGCCGCAGGATCTGCTGGGCCGTGGGGTCCCGAGGAGCGGGCTGGGGGCCCTGGGGGTCGCTGTGGGATGGGTGGGATTGTGAAGCGACGGCGTCCAGTTCGGGCCCGTCTGTCAGACTCACTTCTCGCAGGTCTGGAAGGCAGGAAAAAAAAGAAAGGGGTGGGGGAGGAGAAGAGAAATGGGGCTTCGGTGGTGGAGTAGTTGCACAGGTAGTCCTCGGCCTACCACCACAACTCAGCCCAGAATTTGAGATTGGTAAGGGAGACCTTGGTGTTAAGGGAGCTTTGCCCCATTCTACGGCCTTTCTCGCCAGAGCGGAGCGAATCGGTGCGGTTCACGGTTGTGAAGAAAATGAGGCTTCCCCGTGGATTTTCCTTGTCAGGAAGGACAGAAAAGGGGACCTCCAGGACGTTGCGACCGTCGTAAATGTGAACCAAGCGTCTGAATTTGGATCACGCGGCCACGGGGATGCTGCAACGGCCGCCAAGTGTGAGAAATGGTCCTAATGTCGCTTTTTTTCCAGCGCCTTTTGAACACTCACTAAACAAACTGTCGTTAAGTCGGATTACCCGTAACACCTTAAAGTTTTTCTCAACTTTAGCCACTTTTAAGAGGATTCCCCAGCCAGGTAGTGAGAAGAGTGGGAGGAGGAAGGGGTAGGGAGAGGAGTCCGGATATGGGGGCTGCAACAGGGCCTCTACCAGGGTGGTGACACCTCCAAAGGGATCCTCCCTCCTGCCCGGTTTCCTGCCTCTCACCTGCCACCTTGGAAGCGTTTGGTTCGAAGGCGCCGTCCGCCTGGGCGTCAGCCTCCCTCTCGTGCCCGGCCTGTGGCTCCCCGGCCTGTGTGGCCATCATGTACTTGGTGTACCAATCGTTCCGTTCGCCCACCAAGCGCATCACCAGCTCGTGCAGCTCCAGTAACTTCATCTGCAAGAACAATGAGGAATCTAAAGGGGGAATTGGAAAGCAGCACCGGAGGGGGGGAGGGGAAGGCTTTGCCCTGTGTGGAGGTCCCCCTCCCCCCATTTCCTGTAGCTAAGCTACGTATGCTGAGGGGCTAGTCCTCATGAGTCGTTGGCTTCGCCGTCTATCGTGTTTCTCTTGGCATCTGCTAAATCGCTCGGAAAGCGACTCGGGGAAGGAAGAGAGGCTCTTCGTTCTTAGACTAGGAGCAGAGAGACAGCAGCAATACGCACCCGCTCGCATACACCACAATGATACACAGACACACACAGAGAAAACTCAAAAGGCAGGCCAGCTCTTCAGAGACTCAAGAGAGTTACTGTGCGTAGCCCCGTACTGAGGCACCGTGCTTTAAATAAGGAGCGACGTTTGCAAAAGGAGAGATGGCCGCAGTCCAGCTACCGCCCGGGTTGTGCCCGACTTGATGGGGGTCCAGCCCTGATTGGAACGGCCGGGAAAGCGGGTTTTGGCCTGACCTTCATGTCCTCCTTGTCTTGAGCCAGCCGGTTGATGTAATTTTCTTTCTCCCGGTGGCGCTGTTTGAGAATCGCTCGCTGACTCTGGTACAGGGCAATATATTCACCTGCAGGGTTAGGAGAGACAAGCAGGATGGAGTAGATAGACTGAAGCCCAGAGCGGTGACGGTCTCCTTCATTGATACCCACACGGGCCGATGCTTTTAACAGAAAAAAACAGAGTGGGAAGGGACCTCTGAGGTCTTCTAGTCCAACCCTCTGCTCAGGCAGGAAGCCCTAGACCATTTCAGACCAATGCTTGTCCAATCTCGTCTTAAAAAAGTCCAGTGTTGGAGCATTGTTGTTCAGAGTTGTTCCACTGGTTAATTGTTCTCCCTGTCAGGAAATGTCTCCTTATCTCTAGGTTGAATCTTTCCTGGCTTAGTTTCCCTCCTTTGCTTCTTGTCCTGCCTTCAGGAGCTTTGGAGAACAGGTTGACCCCCCCCCCCTCTTCTTTGTGGCAGCCCCTCAAACATTGGCAGACTCATGTCACCCCTAGTCCTTTTCAT
>JANHFL010002777.1:135775-155687 GCA_032468155.1 Oxyrhabdium leporinum | reverse complement strand
GCTTGTCGGAAGAGTAGGGTCTTCAGCTCCCGGCGAAAAGTCTTCAAATCCGGGAGCCTCCGCAGAGCGGGGGGCAGAGCGGGGGGCAGTTCATTATACAATCTATATTTAGAAGCTGTAAAAATTTCCAGCATCCAGCCCACCACCACATTTGGAAGCAGCAGGGAAAATTCTAACCTCTTGAGCATAGGCATATAATTGTGTCTGGAGTTTATAAAAACAGAGACCACTGATGAAATCACAGAGTGGCGAAAACTAATGAAAATTTGCAAGCACGGTCTGTGTAATTTGCAGCAATCATAATTCATACTTCTAGAACCTCCTAAACTTTCACAGTTACAGGAAATGGATCAGTATATACGTATGTGTGTGAAAAAAAGAGGGGATCATTAGCTGGGGATCCTAAAACTTAATGAAATTCAGGTGTTCAAGAAACGATGAGCACGTTAATGTTGTTTACAAAGGCTTGTGCTTTGTAGGAAGAAATATGGTAGCCTGATTGTACTATTGCTTAGCCTGAATATATTCAGATGTTCATTCCAACAAAAGACTGTTTCATTGTCTTTCTCCACTGTTTCTGCAAGCCACTGTCACACCTCTAATGCTGTATTCCTTGAGATATTCATTCATATCATTACTATTGCTCATAAAGCCCACATTCAACAAAATAGTGAATTTTAAAATTAGGTAATTTTCCACTGAAAGAAAGTGATTTGTAAGCAAGAGAGAAAGGTAGGTGATGTTCAGAAAAACAATTATTTCACAGATCAGGATGTCAAAGCTAGTGAAAAAGCATACATTTTTTTTCTTTTTCACCAATCGATATTACACATTCATTTGATGAGAATTGTCCCTAATCTTATTAAGGAAAAATCAAAATGGGACACAAGTCCAATTTTGCTTTGTTTGATAGCAGCATTTACAGACTTTTGTCCGATTAATACAGCAGTTTTGGATCATCCAACTCTTGCTTGCAAAAATGCTGTGACTCAGAACGTCTTTAGTGCCTCATCTCTTAAGCAAAATACAAGGAATCAAGGAAGTGGTATTGATACTCTAGATAAGAAGTGGCAATGGCCATTAACTCACATCATCATAATCACGTTGGAGAAAGCTCTCCATAATTACAGTCATTGTATCTCATTCATTAGCTCCAAATTATAGTAATTTCTGTGACAGATTCAAGCCCTTATGACTTGCAGCCATACTAGCTTAAGTAATATTTCTTCCTTCCTCTACAATCCTAAAAATTCTCAGAGGTCTTGCTCTGAGAAATCTTGCCTGTTAAGGCAAGTAATGACTTATTAGCAGACTTCCTATTGAGGCGTCCCCTTAATGTCTGGATGACAGACAACAATGTTCTTAATCATTCAGAATTTTAATTCTTATATTTCTATGCCATGTTGTGTTTTATCTCCGTGGCACTGCTAAACCTCTGGCAAAGCCAGGTCTAGCTTTTGCTGCTTTTAGATGACTGCACTTGTTAGTGTATTTGTTTATTATACTGTTGATTTGATTTATATGGATTTTATTGCTGTTCCTCTGATGCTACAATTAAGTTCAGAGGAAATCTACATGGAATTAAAGAATGGTTACACAACAGTGACAGAGGGCAGTTGATTCCCTCATGTCTTCCTGTTGGCCACTGTAAAAACAAAAAACAAAACCCAGAATGTTTGATGAGTGAAGGAGCTTATTTTAATGAGAAAAAAATCATTCAAATGTTTGGACTAATTGACTTAAATCTTCCTAAAACATGTGCATTGAAAGTGGCATGATGGTTAAGTTATTTTCTCAGGACTCAAAGCTTCCTTCATTACCCTTCCATTTAAGTACAGGGTTGTTGCAAGAATAAAATGAGTGTGAATTTAAATGTATATTCCAACATCAGGATATCCTCTTCTGATCTTGAAACAGGATACTCTTAAGTGCCTAAAGTGACCCAGCTTTGAAATGGGGCATTCAGACCATAAAATCTTTTGCACACCTTTAGTACACATAGCTTACTTTGGACAGCCTTCCTAACAGCCTTCTTTCATTTTCCTCTTCCTTTTGCAAATCATGCATTTTTCAAGAACATATTATTGCAAAATAATATCAGGATAGCAATTGTAGGAATGCCTGCACAAATTTCTGGATAAGAGGGCAAGAGGATAAAGTACTGATTTGATTGGGGGGGTGGGGAGGATATTTTATATTGTTCACAGTGATGAAAAAAACATTGAAGTATGTAGTTTGTGAAAATTAATATTGACAAAAAATATCCTATTATTTAAAACTTCCTGTCAGAATAGTAAACATTGTTCAAGAGGGAGGGGTTTATTCAGGAACAAACAAACAAAGCAGGGCTGTCATATTTTATATCACTAGGAAATTGTGTACCAAGATAGCCATCAGGAATTCCCTCCTGAAAACTGTGTTTACCTTATAACCCAGGCTTCTTCTGAACTGTTCTTGGGTTTGTGATTTTTTGTATATTTTTTACAAACATGTAGCAATTCCTTGTAACGCCTTGATGTCTCATTTCCACCCTTCCTCAGCCTGTTATTTCCCATCCAGCTAAGTCAATAGGCTCGTCCAGGTCAGGCAGTAGAGTCTGGATTTCTGCCAGAAACCTTAATTATAGCAACGTCCTCTTCCTCTGAAAGGGTGTACATGTTCATTTCAAAGTCACTTGGCCTGGTGACCAAACACAACCAATTTAATGTAGTTGTATCTCCCCTTCCACAGAAAGTTTGATCAGAAAAAGTAGCTCCATATTAATTTACTCTGAAGCTCTGCTGAAAGTGACTGACATTTGCTTTACTTCCTCATCTCTTCCAGTCAAATGGATGTCAGTTTTTTTTTTTTTAAATAATAGTCCTGGTTTAGGAGAACCAAACTGATGCAGTGGTTAAAGTATCAGGTTAGAAAACAGGAAGTTATGAGTTCTAGTCTCATCTTAGGCATGAAGCTGGATGACCTTGGGTCAGTCAATCTCTCTCAGCCCTGGGAAGGAAGCAACACTTGCCAAGAAAACTGCAGGGATTTATCTAGGTACTCTCCAAGAATTAAGACATAATTAAATGGGAAAAAAATCCTGGGTTAATCATTCCTAGAAATAATTAGTTCCCATAGTTGCAATTATGTAAATGATGTTCAACCTATTGTCCCCAGGTTTGCCAGACTAATTAAAGAGTGTGTGGGTGTATGTATCACATCTTGTTGCCTGCTGTCAAACATATGCAATTTCCTTCCCACAGAAGACCAGAAGCAAAGAACACAATGAGAACAGGATTCACCGATCTAATTGGACATTTGCGTCTAAGGTTTCTCTCTCTGAAACAGCCACACTGGCATGGAAATTGGGGAGGGGCTCTCAATACACTACATCTTCTAAATGCCAGATCCCTTTATGCAAATAATGGATAAAAAAGTGTGCTTGGATGTTTCGGCCAGTTTAGCTACTCTCCAGCACTCCTGATCTTTCCATTTTGAAAAGAAGCCTATATATTGATTCCCTATTTCAAAATACAAGAGATATTATATTTGCACGTCGTCTTCTCTGTTGCCTCCTGTTCAAAGAGAAGCATCCAAAAATGTACTCTTAAGACATCAGAGAGCTGCTTAGGAGATGGTTTTGTTTGTAAAAGAGGCATGCTATCCTTTGTATCTATTCTCAGAAGATGATTCACTAAACTGAATGGAATTTATTTCCAGAGAAGCATGAGAAAATTTGTGGAGTTCATGAACATCTAATGTCACTCATGCATCTAGTCAATATTGTGGTTATTTAATTGCTGCCAAATTTCATGAAAACTTGAAATTTCAAAGTTGGAAACCTGCTTAGAAACAGCATCTGATAAATTGTGAGAAACACAGAAACTTTTGTCAAAAAAGACTTACAGATCCCAATTTAGGAGATTTTAATATTGCAAAACCCATCTGCAATATTAATATCATACTTCAAGAGTTAGCTTATTAAATATTATTATTACTATTGGGTAAAGGGAGCGTGATGGCTCAGCAGTTAAAGTTGCTGAGATTGTCAACTGGAGAGATGACAACCTGGGTTTGAGACCCGAGCTTCGTGCAACGGGGTGAGCTCTTGTTACTTGCTCCAGCTCCTGCCCACGTAGAAGTTTGAAAGCATGCAAATGTGAATAGATTAATAGGTACCACTTTTGTGGGAAGGTAACAGCATTCCATGTGCCTTTACTGTATAGCCACGTGGCCACATGACCACAGAAACTGTCTTTGGGCAAGGCTGGCTCCCTCTGCCAAGAAACAGAGATGAACACCACTTCCTAGACATGACTGCACAGGGAAACCTTTACCTTTTCCTTGGGTGAGGGGAACAGTAATGATTAACAGATATATCACAGCAGAGTTTTATTTTTGCTCAAACTTTCACAGTGTAAGCATTACTTTTACAGATGCATGAGAAATTTGATTGTACTGAAGGAGAGGAGGTGTACCTTATCTAAAATTACTAAAAAGGTGGAACTGAGTAAAAAATAATATTCATTTTATTGTGCTTTTCTGCCTGTTACCTTCAAACTAAACAAAAGATTCTTATTTTTCTGATTTACTCCATCCAGTATGCTAGAAGAATCTTTTTTAAAAAAGAAGTATCCTAGTTGTACACAATACCTAGGTAAAACTCAGTATAACTCAGTATAACTATGTTATCTCAATAACATAGTTATAACAGGCATAGATGAACAATGTAAATGTAAAGTCAATGTACATTATTCCTAGATATGAGTAGTTTCATGCTTTGGAAGGGACAGGTTTACAGATCCATTAATTTAAACTTCAGGGGTGTCAAACTGATGGGCCATGGGCCAGTTGCATTACACGCAGGCCATGCCCCTCTCCCCCTCCCCCGGCTCCGCGAATAGGGAAAATGTAATGAAATGTCACATGATGGCAACGTAACACAGCGAGTTTGACACCTGTGATTTAAAGAGACACCTATTGTATATGGATTTTGCTCTTCCTGCAGGGCTTCTATGAGAAGAACATAAGAAGAAAAAAAAAGACAAGGAGTGCTATGATTTTTACAACAGACATGGAAAGACATCCTATAAGGGCTTGGGAAATTTAAGACAAGACACCAAGACACCAGAAAGTTTGGTTTGTCCCTTGCATACTTTAAAAGAGGAAGATCAGATGAAAGTGATATTTGTGGAAATAAGAAGAGACAGGCAAGGTGCGAAGCAGTTATTCTCTAGGCAATGATCCATGCGTACTGGGAATCTGTGGCTAATCAGTCATGAAAAATCTACAACCTGTGGAATTCTGTAGAGAGGCTGAGAAGAAGACTACTCTTTTTTTAGTCCTCGTACAGGGACTAGCACGCAATCAGAAACCAAAAGATTCCAGTTCTAGTCCCCGGTATATCAATCATTACTAATCATACCAAAGATAGTTAAAGATTCTCTGAGCTTGCTTGTTTTCTTGCAGATGTTACCTAGTTTGGGTAATGAAACATGCGCAAGAAAACTACCAAGCTCAGAGAACACCAAGGATCCTTCATTTCAACTCTGAGCTACAAATATTCTCCTTTATTCGTAGTTAAATGTTTATCTGACTCCTGGTGAGACCATAAATATAACCACGCTCCTTTCTTAGCTAAAGTATGGAAGTGGTTTGCTACTGGCTTCTTCAAAGATGTTTTCTAACTTAAAAATGTAGTCTACAATCCTGATGGTCTCCTACTCATATCCTAACCAGTCCTATCCCATTTAGCTTCCAAGACCAGATAATATTAGTAGAAGGTCCCACTTGCTGCTAAGATAAAGGATGGTGTCTGCTTGGTTTAGCTCGCAAGAACTTTGATAGGGAACATTGATGTCCAGATTACAGATGGAAAGTAATTGCATCTTTACCCACCTCCTCCTACAAAGAGATAACATTAAGTGGGTTAGCTATTCCTACAGCGATTTCTTTGTCATGGGTTGATTGCTATTAGTTGACCTTTATGTGACAAGCTATGAACAGGATCACAACTACTACTTCAGCATTTCAGGGGCTAGTGCTGAGGGCAGTCCAAAGGTATGCTTTTAAGGGGGGGGGGAAAACAACAACCCATCAGCTGAAGCTTCTCACTTACCACAATGAACTTAATAGCTAGAGTACTTGGGAATTTCTGTAACTCCCAATGTGGAATCAACTTTGCATTCCCACTGGAAATCAAAATGTTATAGAAAGGTCAAGAACAATAATTCAATGCACTGTTTTCATTTTCATTCTGCCTTTTGGACCCATTAAATGTGGGTTTAATGACTCTGGAACCTCAGTAGTACGCAAGCAGATCTGATTCTGAGACAGATATTTAACATCAGTGTTGAACTTTTAACCTAAAATGGCTTGATGAATAATTGCTAGCTGGCAGAAGTTCTATCTGATAAGGACTCTGTATGTATATTTAAATAACATCCAGATTAAAAAAAAATGCTGTTTTCTGGGCAAATTAAATGGCAGGCAATAAGTCATGTAAGTCCTAATATGTACCTAGAAGTAAAAGCTGCTCCTTTCGGTGAGATTTATTCCCCCCTCACAAAAAAACCCATACAGGAATAATCCCAATACCCCATTACAATTGTCTATATGAAATATACTGTTATATTTTCTTCTATATGTTTTGCAAACTTAAATGATAGGGAAGGTAAGAACATGATTAACATATTTACACCTCTGGAGAACTTGTCAAAACAAGTGATACTAGAACTTGTAAAGCCTCTTCCTTGGCTTTCCCCCTTTTTAAGCTTTGATAACCTTCACTGATTTGTTATAATGCCAAATATCTTTATCATTTTGAAGGAGCCAGACCTTCATTCCTGCACCATTTTCTAGGTGCTTAGAGAACAACAATATATTTTTTCCTCTGCCTTATAGTATTTAATTATAAGAAAAAAAGACATAAATTTATAAGAATAAAAAGTAACAATATTTCTTAAAATCACAGATAAATGTGATTTTTACACAAAAGTACAAATTGTATAACAGAGTAGAATTTTGAAGCTGTACAACCACTGCAGATATTCAAATAGAAGCTGATATTCCACTGTTGTCTAATTATTTAGCCTATTGAGTAACTGTATTTGAAAAGCAATGGTTTCCTCCACTTCTTTGTTGCCAGAAACACAAAAATGGGAAATACAATTCTACCATTTAGTTCTCAATTTGAAATCCATTTTAGAATCCAAAGATATTTTGCTAACATTTCTTTCCATCATAATCTTAATTTTAGTACTACCTAGGCATGTGGGCTTTAATTCCCAGGATTCTTAGAAATAGTTACACTGGAGGGAGAATTCTGAGACTTCAGGTCCATCGATCTGGAAGTTGCCTGAGTTCTGGATGGCTGCTCTACAAATTTTGTCAGAATATGATGCACAACCTAAGTTGTTATGGTAAAAGAAAGCAAATGGGAGTGGGGCAGGTTAGCTAAGGGATTATGATGATTCTCTGTAATAACAGAGAAACAATAATAGGCTGTGAGAAAAACATTGGGAATCAGAAGGAAGAGCCAAAGCTTAGACAACAATCTAACAAGAGAAATATGAGTCTAAAGGAGGGATGAGGTAGAGAAAACATCTCAGATGGGAGTCTCCCTAGTTCTCCAGAAAGTAAGGAGGGAGGGGAGATCTGCTTTCAGATTTGCCAGAGATCTGGACTACCTCAAAGGACTGAGAGAAGCCACCCTTGGTTATGCTTGACACATCTCTCTAACCCTTGATAGTTCTTACTCAAATAAAATAAGTTGTTGAAATCAGAACAGATAATTTAGAAATGACTTTGCTTAGCATTTGAACACTGAGAAGCCTCTGGAAAGCAAAGGGAAGATCAGTTCTCTGACTAGCAAACTGGAATTGGCAATGGTCTTTCCTAGTGTAGAGAGAAACTCCAGGTCAGGTAGACTGTGATACAAATCATAAAATTACTGCACACCAATATTCATATATTGTAACTAAGGATATCTCAGAGAGAACCTCAGTGTACAAACAATTTGTGACAAGGAAATGTTCCCCCAACTCATTGTGTAGTATGTTCCTAACATAGCTTTTTTGCTTCTGGTTCTTCTAAATATTCCCTGAGCTTTAAGAAGCACAGAATAAGAGCAAAGTTGCCCTACTTAGCTCTCACCCCACCCATCCACCCCGACTTAAAGAGAAGAAATCTTGTAAGTACAAATGAATAAATGTGAAGTTGGCACAGTGCAAAGAAAAGCACCAGATTCTAGCAGGTCTCTATTTGGAAGAATACCTTGTGGATCCTAGAAATGCTCCTAGAAAATGAAAAGGCTGGGTGCCTGATGCCAAGTGCTTTACTTGGAAATGCCCCCAAGATGAACAAAGAAAAATGGTGCCACTAGAAACAGATTACAGGAAGCTTGGGGGAAAACCCTCACCAGCTTGATTTATCACAAATTGGTATTTTGTGATTTATCTATTTATTTACAACATCTATATGGTTGCTCAATTTAGATAATTGGACTCTAAATGTTGTACAAAGAAATCAAATCAACAAATTTGAAAAAGACACCAGTATATCTCATTAGAACCCACAAAACAATAAAAGAGCAATTCAAGATGTAACTCCTCAAATTGGGAACACTACTCATCCTAAACCAAAGGCCTGAGGAAAGAGTCATTTGTTAATCAACTTTGTATAGACCTCAAGGGTTGGGCTCAACCATATGTTGGGGAAAAGATCATTCCAAAGGGCAGAGACTGTCCTCAATGACAGTCTGAGGCATGACTTTTGCATCCCACAAGATGACATTGTTTTAATGAAGAGACCCAGATTGTATCCTCCTTTTTTGGAGTATGTCAGATAGGCAGATCCCTTGGGAGGAGGTGGGCTGACAAATAACCCAGTCCAATGCCATGTAAAGATTTATAGGTGGCAATCAGCACTATAAATTACGCTGCAAAGCAGGTGCTGTTCATAGAGTAGAGGTTTCACAGAGGCTTAACAAGAAATGTCCAGAACTACCCACATTGCTGTGTCTGAACTAACTAAATTTTCTAGGTCTTCAAGGGCAATCCCATGTGGAGCATGCTGCACAGTCATAATTAATGATAGCTACATAAACATGAGCCAAGCTAGATGGAAGCCCCTAGTTAGTCTTTTTTTAAAAAAGTTATTTTATATTTAGATGATACATAAGACACAATAGGTGGCAGCACCTAGACGATCCTGGCTGATCTGACATAACTCAGCAAGTCTAAACCTGGTTAGTATTTGAATGGAAAACCACCCGGAAATTACAAAGCTGTATGGCAGACAGGAAAAAAAAACATGCTGGAAGAATAGAAATGTAACTCATTTCCACATTGTTGTCAAGAAAATTATATGGCATGTTGAAGAAGATTCTTGGAGCTAAGTTTGACTTGCAGGAATGGTAACTTTTGATATTTCAGGACTCAGTACTTAAGCATCAACTGAGAAGTTTCTATCAAAAACTCCTATGATAGATAACACCTGTGGCAGTGTTTCTCAGCCTTTGCAACTTGAAATCTGGGAGTTGAAGTCCAGAAATCTTCAAGTTGCTAAGATTGAAAAACCCCTACCTGTGAGTTCTGTTGTCTGGCATACCCATCTTAGTTCAGCATGTTATAGAACCAAACACAGTTAAGTTCACCCTTTTTTTTGCAATTATTAGTGAAAAGACAACAACCAAAGACTTCTTTCAAGGCATAGCAACAAAGGAAAATGCAAAACATATGATGGCTCATGGATAAACAAGGAAACAAAGGTGAGCCAACTCTCAAAACCTCAACTAATCCAGGATACATTTTACTTCCCCAAGTCAGAAGGACAAATGAGCAGCATAGGAAAGTATGTGGATACTTAAGACAAGCACTTTTCCTGCTCTATGGAAAATAAGTGTTATTAAACATCCAATAACTTAGAGGTCTTGAAATGTCTGCGGTGCAGGGCTGATTTTTTAATCATAGTTTTTAAAACAATGATTTTATCTGTGGTTTATTTAAATGGCTCTTTAAATATTGTATGTCACATCAAATATTGTATGTAAACTCTGTTATGTGAGTTTATTAAGTGGTCACGGTAGAAGTAATGCAAATAAATTCTGCAGAGAAAACAAAATGTCACATTTGATTTCTAATGCTCAGAAGTTCCTTTGAAAATTCTAAAAATATTCACAGCCTAATTGTAATAATAGGGGCAAATGTAACTCTGGGGTTTTGTTGCATTGGCAGGGAGGCCCCATCAGAAAGAGCTGGCTAGAGACTGCAGACTGGTAATGACCTGTTGCTGGGCTTTGCTCCAATAGCTTTGCAACTGATGAATATTAGAGGAGGCATCAGATAAGCTTACTACATGATTTAATAACTGCATCAGTTCAGCAGCTATGTTAGCAGATGTCCAGCCTAGTAAATCTACTTATTGCTTCTAAAAGGTCAGCAGCAGCTGAATAAGACAGTAAATGGGGGAATGTGGCAAAGATGTAGAACACCGGATGATTTAAAAACAGAATATGATTCAAAAAATGGCTCAGAATCATTCGAGGATCTCAAAAATCATTGTCT
Source organism: Oxyrhabdium leporinum (assembly GCA_032468155.1). Taxonomy (NCBI): domain Eukaryota; kingdom Metazoa; phylum Chordata; class Lepidosauria; order Squamata; family Cyclocoridae; genus Oxyrhabdium; species Oxyrhabdium leporinum. Next base: position 145,143 of record JANHFL010002777.1, on the reverse strand, counting down.
CCAATCCTGCCAGTTCCAAATAGCCACTGCTGCAGCATTAGGTGGCCAATTGCCACTTAGAAACTTCTGACAAAAGAACATTCGCAATGGATGAGAAAAACTGTTCCAACATTCAACAACTCATCACCCAGGAAGCTCTGTTGAAAGTAGATGGTTTGGTTTAAAGATCATGTTTTGCCACATAATTAACAAGGTTATCAGTGGCACCTTTTTAGGATTTTTGTTTATTATAATTTGTTCTTTAAAATTAGGCATCTGTGGAAAACGGAATGCCAGATAGAATAAAGATAAGGGTATTATGGCTGGCAGGCAGGCAGGCAGGCAGGCAGGCAGGTATAATTATCTATCTATCTATCTATCTATCTATCTATCTATCTATCTATCTATCTATCTGTCTGTCTGTCTGTCTGTCTGTCTGTCTGTCTGTCTATTAATATACTGTCATTTCAAAGCTAAGATACAGACCCTCTACAATATTAAGATGTCCCCCCTTAATATTTTTTGCTTCTCTGTCATCCACATAGAATTTCTAAGTATTCTCCACTGACAAAAACTTATTAAAAGATCACAAAGAACTACCAATTTCATTTTCAGCAGTCCAGTCCTAGTCTACTCTGATACATTAATCTTAAATTTAAGTAGAAGTAGGAGAATAGTTGAACAGGAAAAAAAGGCATTGGAATGCCTCTAGAAGCCTGATAAAAAATCTCTTCATCTGGGCCCTTAGAACACTGTTGGGTCCAAAATTTGAAACCAGATGTATCCAGTATTAATGTCCAACACCCAACAAGATTAGCAAAAATGGTATACACCCTCCCAGGCATGTTGTGTACCCTGCATTCAGCAATGTGCTTAATTAATTTACTGTGTGAGAGACAAGAAATGGAAGCAATTTCCTGTTTAGAGGCCTTTATCTTCCCAAATATTTAATAGTTTATGTAAGACACGCTGAGTCAACAAATGCTATGCAAAAGCAAGCAACAAAAAGCTAGTATACTGACATTCTATGCTATCATGATTTCTTCTGTTTTGTAGTAGCTAATACTCTTCACCATTGCCAAGCACATTTTGCTCTAATTTAACTCAGATTGGAAGAGTTTATTAACATCATAATGCTGGGGCAACTATAGGACTTGTTTTTAAAAGCAGCTTAAGTATAGATTAATATATCCTGCTCTTCTCCATAATCTAATGGTTCTGGTTTGGGAATTAATCATAAGCAAAACCATAAGGTGAATTAAGGTTCTCAGCAGCTTAGCCCTTGAAATTGCTTTGAGTATCAGGCATCTCTTCTGGAATATTAACCCAGTGGAAAAATGAATTTCTTCTGAACACGAAAAAGATAATGGTTTTCTCTTTCTGCAAATTATAAGGGATACTACCAAGGCATTATTGTTTCTATACCCCATTTCACAAATATCTTTAGCAGATTTTGGCTACCAACCTTTTAAAATCCAAATATTTTTTGTTGTAACAGAAGCACGGCCCTTTAGAACTCTTAAATATTCCCTGTCTTTCAAAATCAGTATCCCAAAGGCATCCCATTTAGATTTTTGTAGTGAATGTAGTGGAATAAGCATTGGGAAGTTGAAATGTTTCATCTGCAGGATTCAGACTACAGAAGCCTAGGCAATCTTCATTTCCTTTTTCCTTCCAACCTTTCATTTATTTTTTTGCAAGACATCAATAATGTGACATTCTCTTAAATTCTGCTACAAGAAACTGATTGCATATCCAACTGTTTCTATGTTCATGTAAAATGGAAAAAAAATGAACAAATCAACCTTAGCTTCTTTCTACACTCATACACTCAACTGTTGCATTTTTTGGGTTTTTTTTTTTCTGATTTTACTAGTTTCTACAAGCATGGCTACTTATGGTGAAGAAGTGAGGGTTTGTTCTTTTCATTCGTATTTCAAACCTTCCATTTTTGGCTATTTAACTGAAATGAAGGAAGTTGTCCCAATGGGATACTGCGTCACTGTAGGAAAAATTAAAACATTCCATACGCACGAAGGATAATATAAACAACAAGAGATTTTGCAGTCTGCTGTCTGTGAGGTAGTTTTCATACAGGGAAGAGATCATTTCTATACACTTAAAGCAGTAGCAAAAGCAATAGCATTTAGATTTATATACCGCTTCACAGTGCTTTACAGCCCTCTCTAAGTGGTTTACAGTGTCAGCATATTGACCTCAACAATCTGGGTCCTCATCTTTGGAAGGATGAAAGGCTGAGTCAACCTTGAGCTGGTGAAACGAACTGCCAAATTTCTGGCAGTCAGCAATATTAGCCTGCAGTACTGCATTTAACCACTGTGCCACCACGGCTCAGGAAACAGTGGTCTGTTCCTTTTACAAGAAACCCTTGCTGGATCCTGTTGATCTGATCAGCTTTCAGCTAGTTCCCAAGCTTTCCTTTGTAGAAAAGGTTGTTGAGAAGAGGGTAACTCCGCAATTCCAGGGGATCCTGGAGGAATTGGATTATCTATTTTATTTGAGGAACTCTCAAATTACCTTTGCCCACCCCATCAAATCAGGTGGAAGTGACTGCTGCAGGTTCCCACAGTGAGGGAACTACACTTGGTAGACCCACGAATGTGTCATAGCACCCACCTCATGAAACATTATCCTCCCCCAAAGTAAGGTCAACTCCATTCCTATTTATTTCTAGAAGTCCCCTGAAGATCTGACTGTGTCATTGGGCCTGGGGATTCCAAGGGTATGGGGAAATTTTGTGGTGGCTCCTTTGTTAATGTAATCTCTTGTGTTGCCTTATGCTTCTTAAACTCTTTAATAATGACTGGTTATTTACATGTTTGTTGTTTTGTATCTATGTTGTACACCACCCAGAGTCATTTCATGTGATATGGATGGCCATATAAATTTGATATTTTTTTTCTTCCCTTGCTTCGGGATGGGGTTTGGATGACAGAATGCAACTGAGTGTTTACTTGCCAGATGTCCTTCCTGACACCTATGTGGAGTTCACAGCACATATTTTCTCTTTGTGCCCTGATAGAGCAACATCTGTCGCTGCTTAGGATTGAACTCTCAACCTTCTGAATGGGAGGTGAGCGTCTTCACCTCTAGGCCACCACGGCACTCCAACTATATAAATTTAATAAACAAATAAAATAAAGTCTGCCCAGCTATAAAACTATTCCTTAAGATACTCCAATTATGCTAAGAAGTGATCATGTACAGAAATTCATGGACATCTAGCACCAGCTAGCTTTTACCACTCTCAAAGGTAAATTCTAGGCTTCTCAATTGAATCATGCCTAGCATGTCACGGGGGGAGGGGGGTGTTGTACAAAAACATTATTTTCATTCATCATGCTGCTTCTCTGCCAGAATTATGTTTGGCATAGCAGAACAACAATAAAGCTTTTTACATTCTTAATGTGTCGAGTGACTGAAATGTCAGGATTTGTTAATTTTCACAACAGAAACTAGTGTTACTGCTATCACTATTACTGCCAATATTACAGGAAATCCCACAGTGTTTTATACTGAGGGTTGGGAGTATAGTCCAGTTACATGCTAATAAGAAGCATTCAGGCCTCATATATTAAATATGCCTTTCTGAATCATTTATTTTACTTTGTTAGCGTTCTTTGCCTCAGTGAAGGGCATACCACCATGGTGCCACAAATGTGTAACCAAAGCTTTGGGGAAGCCCAGAGGTATTGGAATTCCTGCTTTCAGATGTGAAAATAATTGTGTCAAAAAGAACGGTGTGAAAAATTAGATGCAACCTTCATGTTCATTCAAGCCTTTCCACTGACTGCCAGCACAGGCATCTCTGGCATCTTGCCTGTGGGCTGGGTTCTCTCTAATCTGTCATTTAACAGAATGTCATTTAATAGCACGTGCTGTGTAACGAAGAGTGAAAAAAGATACAGCAACTTAAATGCTCCTTTCTATGGGAAAATGTCACATCCACTTGACCTAAAGCATATATAACACTTTTGATACCTAGAATGATGATTGTAAGTGCATGCCACAGATGTTTGTAATATATGCAGAGTGTGTATTTTTGGTTTTTCAATCCCCATTGCGATTTGTTCTATGGCTGGCTATACTTGGCATCGGTCAAATATTTTTAAGACAGCTGTCCCAATCTGGTGCCTATCAGATGTGTCAGACTACAACTGCCGTTGGAGCAATGTAGTCCAGCACTCTTAGAAGCCAGGAGATGGGGTGGAAGAGACTGCTTTAAAGAAATAGAAATGAAATTAAAAATAGTGGGAAAATGGGGAAGGGGAAAGGGAGAGATAATTTGATAAGTTTAATAAAATGGTAATATAAAAATAGGAGAGCCAGCTTGAGAAGAATGTTTGAGGGATAATTTCTGTATGACCGACTTCCTTATAATGAATGTTAAAATGTTTTAAAGTTATTAAAATGCTATAGAAGCTGAGTGGGGGAGAGGGGCTGTCAGTACTTCTGAAAAGTGTCAAAACCCCAGCATCTCATCGTAAAAGCAAAGAACACTTCTACTTTTTCTGTGTAATCCTATTTTTTTTGACAGTCGATTTATCAAAAGAGTACTTTTCTTATATCCTGCTGATTTTAATCACAGTACAAATAAATATTACTATTAAAAACAAGAAAAACAAGAAAAGGGCAATGAGATGAACAGACAAAAAAAAAACTGAAGTGAAGTGGAGAATAGCTGTTCAATCTTAGCAAAAGAAAAACTGCTTTCAGGGACTGCAGGCAGGGACAAGGTTTACAATCCCAAGGGCTCCAGAGCACTATATAGAATCAAATCGGGAGCACTGCACAGCCTTAACAGGAAATGAAGGTATCTGCTTTGATCTCAAAAGTCATGCCTCCATTCTAAGAAATTCTTGGAAATGTAGTGTGGGAGTCTGAACATTCTAATGAGAATTCCTCAAAAGTAAAGAAGTTGATTGAACCTTCATCAAGCAAGAGTCACATGCAAGTGAGATGGGTGGCCATATATATTCAATTGATTAATCAGTCCTAGGTGTTAGTACTCTACAACATACCCTAACCACTATTCTTTGCCTTAATACTTGGTGTTTTTACAAATAATGGACTAATTTCTTTTAATAACAATAGCAAGATAATGTCCATATTAAAATGTTAAAAGAAAGAGTAGAGTTCTTACATGAAATTCTACCAGCACAAGATACCATTTATAATAACCAATTCGACTAATAAGCATCATTTTTATAAATACATAAAAAACCCAGAAATGAATTAACTGGCTAATAGCTGCCTAACCATAATAATTTCCTTTGCTACACATTTTTCCTTCCTATCCAGTGGCTTTTATCTACCTGTTTTTTATCTATCTTTTCTAGCTGACGTGCGGAGGGAATAAACATAAATCTTCCTGGCAAATACAAATCACTGAACCCCCAAACACACACGCCTTCTTTCTGGAGCTAGTAAGACAAAATTTTTCGGCAAATCTTCCACAGAGTTGCTTTCCCATTCCCTCCCTTCTTTTTGGGGGGTGGTGGAAAAATTTCCACAAAAAATAGATATCCCTCTGCCCAAAGCCACTTAAACTATTGCAATTATAATAGTCGAAGAAGACATTGTGTCATCTGTGCTTTAATGGGGAAACAAGGAGGGATAAATTAAGTAAGATTTCTCTCCAACAGATTGAATTTCATTTTAAATTTCCTTAATAACTGAAGCACCTCAGAAAAACAAGAGACCAAACACATGGACTTCCAAGTAGGTTGCACTGCCCAGAGAAGGACAAAATCATCAATCACCCCAAAGTCCTGAAACTTCTACCATCTGTGAAGGAGTGTGTGACCTTGGTTGCAAATGGCCAGTTGCCAAATTCATATATGAGCTAAGTTAAAAAATAGCAATGCATCTTGTCACCTTACTAACTTCTAGATATTCTGCCAGTTAAAGGATTCTCTGACAAATCTTGCTTCTGAGGATGATGATGAAAATATGGACAATACAGAACAGAATAATATTTTTATATTTCATTAATTTACCAGAGTAGAAAAGTACTTGAACTACCAAACTTTTCACTCAGTTCCAAGGAACTGGTGAATTTGAAAGCCATCTCTGTTAAATTAGGGCGATGGTGCTTCTCGATTTAGGGGTGAACATGAATTTTGGGATGCAAATTCATTCAAGGCCAAAAGCAAAAACAGTTTTTGCAAGCCAGCATTGGACACACAGCTTTTAAATGAAAATAATCATTACCTCTGTTTGTGCCACTCTAAAGAAAGAGAACAGAAAACATCATGAGAATGCAAGCCCTCCAGAGACGGGTGCGACAGCAGATTAATTAGGAGACAATGTGTTGTCATTTTCTGTACATGCGTGTTTCTAAGCTAGCACCCTCCCTGCTCCCAGGAGAACACAAATGAACAATTTTTCTACTACAAGAAAGCCCAGCCTTAAAAGAAAAAGTCCTGCTCTCCAAAATACTAAATACCATTTCTAATGTCCAAATGCATTGTCTGGAGAAAAATTAAAATAGCTGGGAGACAAGAAAGGAAGCAAATTATTTGGTAAGGAAGAAAGAAGAAAGAACGCCTGGATGTCAGATTGTTAAAAGATGGAAGCAAGATAGAAACTGGAAACAGACATATGGTTTTGATGAGGTAGTTTTCAGGAGAAGCAGACAGCTAAGCAACATGGAGCCAGATGTGAGAGCTAAGCTCAACTTCTCTGGGATAAAAGTGAGGGAGGGTATAATTCTCAGTTACAAGAGATGGTCATGTCTTAAGGAGGTGATGATTCACTGCATGCTCGAGCAACCATCTCTGAACCCAATGATACTAGATAATGTTCATCCAGTCTTCCCTTCTGAGGGAAAGTTGTAGAGAAGGTGTTCAGAATTTAATATTTATATTCTGTTATTTTTGCTCAGTGACCAATACGCACAAATTTTGATTTGATCTGAAAGTTCACTTACTTATTTTATCACCTTCCGTCCTATCAATATTATAGGGGATTAAAGAGATGAAAAATTGGAGGACAGAGTTCTATTAAGGAACACCACCTTGGTTTTCTGAAGGAAAGGCAAGATATAAAGCAAATAAATAAATAAATAAATATAATAAAACCTGCTCAAAATATAACTTATAAACAGAAGATTTTCTCCATTGTGGACAGGATATTTATAGCATTTATTAGTGATAGTCCTAACAGCCTAGTTAAAACATATTTTCCCTATTAACTTTCCCTATTAACTTATAAGTATTACTAGCCACTTTTATTTCTATAAATGATTCTGCATTTCATTTATCTTCACAGCATTTTAATACAGTTTTGACATTTGACTGTATCTTTTTATCAACTGTATACTGCTCAGAAAGCTACTATGATTTCTCAGTAAGAAAGCACAACAATATTAAAACATCTGGAGCCAATCAAGGAAAAAACAATTAGAGGCAATTTGTAATAGGAAAACTGGGGAGGTACATAAAGCCCTATGTCTCTTCCATTAAATATCGCCGCACACAGTTACAAAGCTGCATCTCTTTAAAAAGCCACACTTAAATTTCATAGCATTCATTGCAGATGGGTGCTCTAGAAATGTATTTTATCTTAATTGGTTTTATTTAAATATTTATATTTAATATGGAATAAATATATTTATATTTTTGTTTATGGTAATTAATAATTATATAATGTATACAATGTATTTTCCATTTCTGAACCGCCTTGAGAAATTCATATGGTTTTGAAAGCTGGCTAAGAAATGGATTAAATAAATTTAATTTATGGCATTTTAGTGAACATGAACAGACAAGTCTTATGAACAAAACCACCCTGCTGGAGCCAGTCAGAAGGCCAACTAACCCAGCATTCTACTTCTAAAAGTTGTACCTAATATCTTTGAAAAGCTGTTCTAAAACAGAACATTGAAACATTAAAAGGACCCACCCCCTGCATCTAAATTCCAAATGACACGGAGAGGTAAAACATACAGAAAATTGACAGATGTAGACAAACCTCTCAGTTTTAGACAAACCTCTCAGTTTATCCATATGGATCCTTCTCTGAACTCTATATATTGTACTAAGATTTGCAAAGGGGGTCATCAGTAGATTAACTCATTTTCAAACTTTTTCTCAACTGGGAATTTTAATCAGTCAGCTTGCATATTCATTTTGCAAAAGCTGCTTATGAAACCTCAGCAAACTTTCACCCACAATGTATAAAGGTCTTTAGAAGTGCTTCTATAATTTGGGGCCCTGCAGTAAGGCTTGCAAATACACTCTTAATCCCCACATAGTTAATCTTCCCATGTGCGGCTGAAAGGCTACAAATGGCTACATGAGACAGCAGAGGGGAAAGAGATGGAAACAGGGATAGGAGGAGAATGCCTTTTTATTTATAGCCCCTAAAAACAAAACTCATCAGTGGAAAACATTCTGAAATCATCATCATCAAGTTTTTATAAGAGTCCTAAAAAAAATCTATTCTAAATGCAATACATGAACAAAACCAGATGGCTACCCACAAACTCAAAATCTAAGCATATGTTCAAGTTCACCGCCGGCAGATACCAGATTCCTCTCCTTCTTCCAAGGAAGAATTTTCTAGAAATTATCCAGGTGGGTGGTTTCTTCTGAATCTCACACTTAGCAGAATATCAGTAAATTGGGTCTGTCATCCTCAGAAGGTATTATTCTTTCCCATATGGATCCCTTCATGATGTCCTTTTAGATAGCATTTTTTCAAACTTGGCAACTTTAAGATGTATGGACTTCAACTGCCAGAATTTCCCAGCTAGAAAACATTGTTTAGATAATCCAAACCCACCATACAGCCAAAATCATTCTGTTGTGCCATAAAAAATTACCCTACTAACCCTTTCTCCTTTTATATTTATTTTTGTAGCACCAATGATGCACCAAATAATTCAGATGTATTTCCAGGGTCTCCACTTTATTAACTTTAGCAGCAGAAAGCTATGATTTTCTAGGATAAAGGTAGGAAATATTTAGATGGCCAGAAAAAGCTTTTCATATTTTAGGAAAGGTAATGATCAAAAGAGGTAAAGCTACATACCGTAACACACAAGATTCAAGTTAGTTTTCTAGTTCTGGCACATTGTATAGTGAAAGGACTTTGTTAATGTTAATACATTAAGTTTATTATAGAGCTCGCACCACCTCAGAATTACAGTAAACATGCTTCTCACTTTGGGCAACAGAAAGCCAGAGGGGGAGAAAATAAATTTGGCAACTACACATGGTCATTTCTGCATTCTTTTCTTATAAGGATTGCTTTCTTCTATACCAGTAGTTTTCTAATTCTTATCTGTTACACACACACACACAGAGAGAGAGAGAGAGAGAGAGAGAGAGAGAGAGAGAGAGAGAGAGAGAGAGAGAGAGAGA
>JANHFL010002777.1:119036-135675 GCA_032468155.1 Oxyrhabdium leporinum | reverse complement strand
TTCCCAAGCTTCTTGAGTTGTTTTCCCCTTTAGGATTTTCATCCAAGGAATCTTTCCCAAGTTCTCTCTGAGTTTGTTAAAGTCAGCTCTTTTAAAATCTAAGACTCTGGTATCATTATTTTCTATTGCTTGCGTTTGCGTTATGTTGAATTCTAGTTTGACATGGTCACTCTTATTCAAGGTTCCTGCAGTTTCAACTCCCTCTATCACTTCTTCTCTGTTTGTAAGAATTAAGTCCAGTATGGCTGTCTCTTTAGTTACCTCCTCTACCTTTTGGACAACAAAGCTGATATTTGATTTCTCACTTGGTGTGGAATTAGGCTTCCAATTAATGTCAGGGTAATTGAAGTCTTCCATTACTATTGTAGTGTGTTGCCTACATATATTTTTTATTTGGTTAGCCAAAAGTACATTTATTTTTTCTGATTGGTTGGGTATACCCCTATAGCAATGTCATTCTTTTTTTTTCTTTTATATTGACCCATATGCATTCTAGGAGGTTATTGTTTTGGTACAAGTGTTTTCTTCTTTTTGTTTGACAGGCTCCCTAAAGGCAGACATTCCAGTAATTGCATATGTTATATATTGGATTTTATGCGCTCTCAGAAGTTACTGTGTTTTCTTATTTAAATTGTATCACATAATTCACTTATTTTCCTGAGAAGATAGTGGTGCTATTAAATACTAGACTACAAAGTTACTTTTACTTAAATAATTTTGATATATATGCCTTTCAGATGTACTTTCTCTAAATAATATTCAGGACAGATCACATATAGTGGTGTTTAAAAGTTTGGGAGCCTTTTTGAATTTTCTGCATCATTATCAATATGACCTCACTTCTCCACCTGTTGGGATGACCTTGGTTCCCATAAGAAAACTTTTTGTTTTGACTGGTAGCCGGTCTATATGCTTCCCCACTCTCTTCCCTTTTTCAAAGTTTGTGGCAACTATGAGGCAGGAAAAAATGGCTTCAGCCAGGTCAGCTTCAGAATTGACAGTCAGACCTTCCCCCTTAACTGGAGAGAAGTTCCTGGAAAATTCAAATGGAAAATGATTCATCCACCTGTCCCTTCCCCTGGAGGTCCCTTTGGCTTTGGGGGGGGAGTATTTATTGTGGAATTTCTTAACTAGCCTATCAGCTTTTACATCCAAACTTTTTACCCAAGTGGGTAAAATGGGTATCCCTTCCATTGTACTAGGTATTATAACCTCACTGTCAACCCTGAAGCTTATCTGGGCGAAGCCATCTTGGAGCTTCAGTGCTGCCACACTGGAGCGAGAGATAGGGAGGGGGGATTAGAGATAGCTGGGCTTGTGTAGTCAAAATAAAATCTCTTGGGAACCAAGGACATTCTCACACCTGGGCAGAGGAAGGAGGAGTGATGTCACTAGATCAGCAGTTGCTGCAGTGATTGGGCCATGTGACTGACTGGGGTTGAGGGAAAAACTTTTAATTAGGTGAAAACCAAGTGCCCCTCAGAGTTGGTTTTCACCAGATATGTGACAATATGATATTTCCAATAAAGCTATTCTTTGAGGAATTCACCTGCCTCGGAGTTCTTGCTTGCAATGGATCTATTACTTGGAACCCTGACACACTGGTTCATTTAATGACCACATTTGCTTAATGACTGCCACAAAAAAAGACAATAAAAATGATCACATTACCATCACGACTTATGACTAATGGACAGGCACTATTGTGGTTTTTAAGTTGAGGGCTACATATATAAAAGGCCACACTGCTGAGATCCATCATAACATCCTAAGACCTAGGTTCTTGGGAAGAACTTGATGAATATAAAGGTCAACGTCTTAAAAACTGGGACCTGTCATTTCACATTGTTGTGTGTATAATAATAACCTGGGTCAGACCCAACTGCTGATATAATAACATCTGCTACAGAACCAAATCAAAGACATGAAGAAAGCATGGTACCAAAACTTAAATTCTTCTGCACCTACAGGATGCTAGAAACCTAGGTCTGTGCCCAGGCCTGGGGCTCTGAATGTGTGAAGGGACCCACCTTTTGCTGGTTTTCTTGGCTGCTGTGCATTCTGAATTTTCTGTATGTATTTTTTTAAAAAACTGTCTACTCCCCAAAGCCACTGAGAGGGGCAGTGATATATATTGACTAAATAAATAAATACATGCTTCTGTTTACATCAGGACTGTCAAACTTCCAACCAGTGGGCCGGATGCGTCACATGCTGGCCAAGCTCACGTCCGGTTTAGCAAAGGGGAAAAAAGTCCAGATAAATCATGTGACGCTGCTGTAACGCCATGAGTTTGGCACCCCTGCTTGATATAATTTAGCAAGTAAAACAATTGTTCTTAGTATGGAGTGCTGGCATTTTACTAACTCTTACCACTTTTCTGAGAAAAATACATTCCACCTTTTCTGAAAATTCCCTAATGTATCTTTCCTAACCTAGAATCCTACAGGTATGCTAGAACATTATTCCACTGCTGGGAAGTGTAACACAATTCAGATTTTCAACTTAAAAGAAAGTCCAATTTATAGTTGCTGGTAAATGGAAGTCATTACAACGGCAAAAGGGTCAGAAGGAAGATTTAAGAATAATCACAATACTGAAATGATTCAAACCACTGAGAATGTGCCCTTTTGTAGATATCATTAATCACATTGATACATTCTGTACTACACTTTAACAGCATCAAAAGTATGGTAGAAAAAATGCAATGTCCTTATCTGTATTTTATACTAATCCGAAGTACCTTATTTTGTTTCATTGCTGAGTTTCTTGCGAGCAGAGACATAATGGTAGTCCTTGACTCACAACAGTTCATTTAGTGACCGTCTGAAGTTACAACAGCACTGAAAAAAGTGACCTATGATTGTTTTTGATACTTATGACCATTGCAGCATGTCCACGGTCACGTGATCAAAATTCAGATGCTTGGCAATTGACTCATATTTATGACAGTTGTAGTATCCCAGGGTCTTGTGATCCCCTTTTGCGATCTTCTGACAAGCAAAGTCAATGGAGAACCAGATTTGCATCACAACGGCATTACTAACTTAACAAATGCAGTGATTCACTTAACAATTGTGGCAAGAAAGCTCGTAAAAACAGGGCAGAACTCCCTTGACAAACATTTCGCTTAGCAACAGAAATTTTGGGCTCAATTGTGGTCATAAGTCAAGGAGTACCTGTACTCATGCTCAATAAGGGAAGGCTGATACTTCAACAAGAGTCCAACATCAACCGTAGTTCCATCCCGCACAGCTGAAACAATTCTTGCGTTTCCATGCCGTCTGCACATTGCTGTCCAACACTGTTTGGGCTTAAGTAGATATTTGCCTCAGAAATGAGAGCATGCCTGAGGGCCTGAGAGCGATCTACGCTTCATACCCATGTGGAAAAGGTCTGGCTCACCAGGCTCATCCCATCAAGTGGGTTGGTAAAACGTTTATTGGTCAGCAGAAACTGGGTCGTGGTTTGTTTCATGACAATCTCCCCACCTCTCCAAGCCTCATTAATAAAGGGGCCTCTTGCACGATCACAATCTTCTATTACTAAGAAATACTACGCTCAGAAAGCATATCAGATGTACTCTGGCCCTAAATATACACACATTTTCTCTCCAAGCAGCTCTGTTACAGCAGTTGCCCAGCTCTGTTGTAGGCACATGCTTTTCAACCCCACCTTGCCCATTGTAATCCTATCGCCATAGCAATAGCAACCCTTTCTGCAACATCACCACAGGAGCCATCCAAGGGACATCAATGCAAATGTAGGTAAATAAGCCAAATGTGGGTAAAATAACCTAAGGAATTCCCTTTTAAGTTTCAGGCAGACTACAGGTAGTCCTTGACTTACAACAGTCCATTTAGTGACCGTTTGAAGTTATAATAGCACTGAAAAAAAGTGACTTATGGCCATGTTCACACAGGATCACTGCAGCATCGTGGGTTACTTGATCAAAATACAGGTGCTGGTCCACTGACTCATATTTATGATGGTTGCATTGTCTCATGTGATCACCTCTTGTGACCTTCTGACAAGCAAAGTAAATGGGGAAGCCAGATTCATTTAACAACCACATTACTAACTTAACAACTACAGTGATTCACTTAACAACTATGGCAAGAAAGGTCGTAAATTGGGGCAAAACTCACTTAACCTATGTGAGTGACATAAATTTTGGACTCAAATGTGGTCATAAGGCAAGGACTACCTGTACAGGAAGTCCTCAACTTACAACAGTTCACTAAGTGACTGTTCGAAGTTACAATGGCACTGAAAAAAGTAACATGATCATTTTTCATACTTATGACCGTCGCAGCATCCTCATGGTCACCTGATTTACATTCGGATATTTGACAACTGACTCACATTTATGACACTTGCAATGTCCTGGGGTCACATGATTACCTTTTGCGACCTTCTGACAATCAAAGTCAATGGGGAAACCAGATTTACTTAACAATGGTGTTATTAATTTACCAACTGCAGTGATTCACTTAACAAATGTGGCAAGAAGAGACATAAAATGAGGAAAAACTCATTTAATGAATTTTCACTTAGCAACAAATTTTGAGTTCAATTATTGTCATAAGTTGAGGACTATCTGTATTATCCAAGGCAGCCCAATTTCCACATTCCAGTGCTGGCCTTTTATCATTAAAAGTAATGTGAAGGCACACAACTCATAGCTTCAGCTCCAGGAATCTGACTCTGAAACTGTCTAATTATTGTTGAAGCTAGGTGTTAAAAGACAGGCTTATTTTCTCAAACTGTTTTCACATCTGATAGGTTTTGGGGAGAGCAAAAGTTATAGGGGGGGAGATGACCATATCCTCTTTAAGTGGTTGAAGTTCTAATTAGAAAAAAAATTAAGGACAACTTCCCCCCATGATAACATAAGCAGCACAATACTTATAAGATGTTTAATTCTCTCAAATGCGGATCGAATTCAACCTCTATCCAAGGATAAACACTGAGTGTTCTTTAGCACTTTGGCTGCATCTATGAAGCAATTCATTTCTACAATAATTGGTTTATTTCACCACCAAGTGCACATCTTAATCTGAAAGGGGGGGGGGGTCTTCATGTTACATATAAATTAAGAAGACTATTTTTTTTATCTGAGTAATGAAACCATTTATTCCATTCACTCTCCTTTAGGGTATGATTATTGATTGTGGGAAAATATTCTAGTCTCAGTATCTGCATGGAAATTGCATCCTCTTGAATGCTTACACAGATACTGTGAAAGAAACACATTCAATAGTACTTCTGAAGCATTATTAAAACATATTAAAACAATGCCACTCCATTAAGGAGACTATCTAGCATTTCCTTGTGGTTCTTCTCCCATGTCTTAGTACAGTTTTGCTTCCTTATGACTTTTTCATGTTGAAATTACTGAGTATCAAAGTTTACTTAAGTTTAATAACATAATGAGAGTTCCCCCTTTTCTACTGTAATTATGTTCCCGTAGTTTACCACAAACATCCAGCACAAACAGCTTTATCAGGTAGACTCTGAATACTATAGTTATGCTGGAATCCTACAAGAAAACAAATCTACAGTACAGGTAGTCCTTGACTTACGACCACAATTGAGCCCAAAATTTATGTTGCTAAGTGAGATAGTTATGTGAATTTTGCTCCATTTTACAACTTTTCTTGCCACAGTTGTTAAGAATCACTGCAGTTGTTAAGTTAGTAGCACGGTTAAGTAAATCTGGCTTCCCCATTGACTTTGCTTAGTCAGGAGATTGCAAAAGATGATGACATGATCCCGGGACATTGCAGCCATCCTAAATATGAGTCAAGTGCCAACCATCTGAATTTTGATTACGTGACCATGAGAATGCTGTAATGGTTGTCATAAGTCAATTCAGTGCTGTTGTAACTTTGAAAAATCACTGAATGAATTGTTGTAAATCAAGGACTCCCTGTAATCTTATTTATTTATTTATTTATTTATTTATTTATTTATTTATTTATTTATTTATTTATTATTTGATTTTTATAGCCACCCATCTCAGCAAGTGACTGAGCAGTGAACAATCTTAAAATAAGAAATGTTTAGAGAGCAAAGGTAGGCCCAAATCCTAAGCAGTATAGCAACTAGGTTCACGTACTGCAGAAAGCAATAACTCCATTAATGCTGTTGGCTGGATAATATATTGAGCCATAATCTCTAGTTTATAGGACTAGAGGTTATCATATAGCCAAATCCTTTGCTCAGTGTAAGATCATTAAAGCATGTTTGAGAGATGACTCTCTAACCTCTTATTGAAACCTCTAGCAAAAACTCATATCATCATGTGGCAGGCTGTTCAACTGGCTGACTACAGTCAAGAAGTTCCTTCTGATATCTAGCCTAAACATCCTTACTTGTGGTTTTAATGCATTGGTTCTGGTCCTGATTTCTAGAGCCATAGAGAATAAGTCCATTCTTTTTGTTCTGTGTGGCAATCTTCAGATATTTGGAAACTGCTATTGTATCTCAACAGCTAGTTAAGTATAATGGTTAAGACAACATGCTGGAAACCCTTCCTTCAAAGAATTTGTATCGCCTTATGTCATCTCTCCATGAGCCTGACTGCTCTATTTTGTCCCTCAACCAATGTTAAGCCATGGTTTGTGTAATCTGTGATCCAAACCATGTGAATATGGCAGATACACTGGATAAATATCATCTTGTCAAGTAACTGCTCCTTCTCCATGTTGACTGTGCAGTCAGTGAGCATCTCTACCTCAATGTTAGGTTTGCCCGGTTGACTTGTAAAACAAGTCAGAAAATTTTGGGTTCAAATATGCACGCTAATACAAAGAACTTTAAAGACTAAGAGTCAACTGAAAACATAACTTTTTTTGGTTGGGATTAATGGACAGTCAACTAGAAAAGAATCAGAGAAGACTATTTTTTAAGATTACTTCTACAAGGCTACAATATGCACAAAAATGGAAAGATTCCCAAAATGGAGGGATGGCTAATGAAAATGATGGAAGTAGCACAGATGGTAAAATCAGCCTGTTTGCTTAAAGAATGATCAACTGTTGCATTTATTAGTGACTGGAAACCTCTTATGACTTTTTCTGAAGAAAGAAAAAAAATGAAATTGTGATAAAGGGTTGCGTATGGCTGCCTATGGAAGAAGGAAATTATAATGTAATCTTAAAAGTAAAATATAAATGCATTTATAACCACTGTCAAAGAGATTGAAAGCTGCTTATTTTTTCTTTTCTTTTTCTGTTTTTTTAGTCAATATTCTTTTTTCATATTCTTTTATTCTTTTCTAATATTGGTTTTGCTTTTATTGTGTTAAAAAAATCCTTCAATAAAATTTGTACATAGATGTTATGTGTTGTACAGAGCTGCAGCTGATTCGATGCAAATTTTGCTGGAGGTTTCAGAACCTTTCCATAAACACTCGTGGGCAGCTGTTTTGATTTCTAATTCAAAATCTTTTAACTTCCATTAATGAGACCACAGTGCTCTTTGTTACATAGCATTTAGACTATTTTTTGTTAAAAAAGAAGAATTTGCATCATCAGGCTATTAGCTCTGTGATTTCTTCCTTCCCTCCCCCTGCCTTCCTTTTTTTAAGTCAGTTTTATAAAGCAAAGTCAGGCAAAGTCTTATATTTAAACGCCTGGCTGGCCGAACAATTCTATTTGACTTTATATGGTTACAAGGAACAGAGTATTTCCCACATTTGTAGTTAGTTAACAATGCGGAAACTGTTATCTCCTCAGTCTCTTGCAAAACCTTCTTATAAAGTTAATCCAAAACGTTTCTTGAGAGCCCTTATTATCTTGTCATTTGTGCCATGTATCTACCTGTGGTTTCTTTAACCCCTCTCTGGTTTCCATTGTTACTCCCTTCTTTTTCTGCCATTGCTGCATTTCGGGGTGAGGAGGTAACAATTGAAACAGAAGTCCTTGCAAAACCAGAAAGATGGGAAATAGTACAGCTGGTAGAATAGTACAAAAATTTGAGGTAAGTGGGGACTTTTAGCACACATTTATAATCACCCAGCCTTCTGTCTTCAATTCCATCCCAGGAAAAGCCCTCCATGCTTTGTTTTCCCTCTAAGAAGGAAACACAACCAGAGACTGATGTGGAGATGTGTAAGGGAAACACATATATCAATACCCGCCTCAGCCTTGCAAAACTACAATAAAAAACATTCTAAACCAAGAGAATCAAGCAGAAAAATAGCTATTCCACAGCTGACAAAACTTTTAGCAAACAGTAAGGTAAAGTTTGAGATGGTGTTAATTTAGAACATTTGAGGTGTACACTTTTTTATAAATGCAAGGTGTGAGGTAACTTACAGGAGGGTAGAGAGAAATGTTGAAGTCCTTGGTAGATTTATTATGATGGCACTTTTATAATAACTTCCTTAAGGGTTTCTCCTTACTCCCTGTGTAGTCCTGCACAAATTTCCACCTGCAAGAGCTTACAAACTTCTGTAATAATTTACCATACCTGCATGAAGGCGATTTTACATCTTTCAATCTTCAAAATGGAAATATTACCTCTCCGATTGACGAAAGGTACAAAAACCAATGGAGCTCATCTGTTAATTCATACCAGGAAACAGTAAATACTTCATGTGACAAAGGGAAAAGATGTTGGAAAAGATGTTTTTGAACTTTGGAGCTGACAAACATATTTGAGATGAGGAAATCCACTCATATTTCTTCATTATAAATAGCAGCCATCTACAGAATTCAATCCAAAATGAAATATCAACTCTCAACAATCAGAGACTGCAATGTAGATATTTACCAAAAGAAAAATTACTATTCCCCCACGCCACCCCGGCTACTTTTGATACAAGAATGACGGAAGTCCTTAGGAATGTGAGCTATTAGATGAAACCAATACATTTCTTTAGGTCATACCCTTGAAGTTTACATTTGGCTCCTTAGTGTAGTCTACTCCAAAGGAAATAATAGGTTGCATTATATACACATTGTATTATGCAGCTGTATTTGTAGACCAGTGAAAAATCATACCCATGTTAAAGTGTTTTTCTTATCTGAGTATCCGTCTCCCATCACCAGGAAAGAATTTAATAGGCTTAAATGGCTCCTATTGCTGTACTATTTTTCTGACCCACTTTGACCAAGGCAAGAAGAAAATGGGAACTGACAAGGCCCATCAATCTTCATTATATGTAATTCAGAGAGCAAGAATTCAGGGAAGTCAGCATACCATCGCAGATTTGCCCTCTCATCCATGCACTGACGTCACCAGCTTGCATATACCTCACTTGGAGAACTCAGATACAATTTTATCTCTTTGTTTCTTTCTTCTCGAGCTCACTCAGCAACTTCCTTTGTAATTTGTTTGCCCTAACAACAATCCTTTGGGTCATGTTGGCTGAGAGAGAATGAATGGACCCACAACTCCCAGGGAGCTTCTACAGCTGAAAGTGAATCAACCTGGTCCTTTTGGTCCTACTTCAGTGTTTTTATCTGTAATCACACATGGCCTACTCTTAAGACTTCCTCAATATGCTATGGCTTAGCAGACTGAGTTTAACTTGTTTACAGCACTAAGTGTTATTGACAACAGCTACAAGGAGAGAATCATTTAGAAAAGTAGTGATTGAATAGAAATATTTCCTGAGGTAAATATCTTTTTCATTCAACTAGATGATAGGTACTTAAATGGCAAAGGAAATTGCCCCATAAACTAAAGGGAGTGGGGACCACAAGAACTTGAAATGAAACCGTAGTCAACCTGCAAAACGACTTCAGCTGAAGCCATGCTTACTTCTGCTTCACTTCTTGGTTGCCATTCAAGGGGGAGGGGGGAGGAGGGGGGACGGAGTCAGGAATGTGGTGCCTCAGCCGGCTAGTCATAACATCGACCAGCCAGTGTGTGAACCAAGGTTATTTCAACGGACATTTGTTGAAGTTGAGCGGGAACCTATACATGGACTGATTGGCCCATATAACGTAAGGGACAAAGGGGGGAGGGGAGGTCTTATTCTTTTAACTATCCCAGAGCACAGGAATAATTTAGAGCTAGCTCAACCTTTATCATGTACTCAATAAAAGATCTCTTGAATCTGAAAGAAGTGTCCCTGAGTTCATTACTCGGAACGATGACAATCCTTCTCATCATTTTATGCTGCTACCTTCTTGGGGCTTCTACAGATGTAGATTTGCTCATCTGGGTTGCCCTTTACTCATTTGGAAAACTGAACCTCTTCATTTTTTTCCTTCATAGGCATAGCATCAAAACTCATTTGCTGGTTTGATGCACAAGAAACTACGTGCAAAAACAAAATGAACTAAGAACAATTCTAAAAACCAGAACAAGTAAAGTTTATCATTTAACTACATCTTTAAAGCAAGAATACCAGTCAGCTACCCCATCGTAAAATATGCAGTTCCTGGCAATACGTGTTTCATATCCCCAGTTCTCATTCACATCATGCTTTAAAAGCAAGTGACCAGGTCTCACAAGCAACTTTGTAAAAAACAACAACACATAAATCCAGCTCAGTCAGAACATCACTGCTTAGGCACATTCCATGACAGACTGGAATGGCTGATTTAGTGCAAGAGGAGGAAAGATGTGAGAAGGAACTACATAAACAGAATATACACAATGGTTCATGATTCTAAGTCACTCCATATTTAGAGAAACATAACAAGAGAGATGAATTTGCTGTATTTGTAATCCTTCACAAAAGAATGGCTCCGCATATGAAACCAGGTGCACAAAAGCCCAACCTTTCTGTGGCAATACTTCAGCATGCACAATGTTAGGTGCGGCATACCTAACAATAGTCACTAAAAGTCATGGAAGAAAATTTGTAGTGCATCTGATTTTGAAAATTTTAAAAACACAGAGTAGATTTAGTGTTAACCCTACACTGGCCAGAAGCTACATCTGGGTAATTCTTCTACAGTGTTATCCCTGGTTTAAACCTGTCAGTTTGCCTTGTCTGAATCGGGAACTGTAGTTACTTCAATCTATAATATACTAAAAAGAACATCTCAAAAAAACCTTGATTTGATTTGTGTGTTTTAGCAAATATGCTTTAAGACAATAATATTCTTGTGAAACAAAATCAATTGCAATTCATTTGAAATTGGAAGTTATTTCCAGTGTCTCCCTTGCAGCCATTCCATACAAGAAATGGAGAAGGATAGAACGGAAGCATAATTTCTTTTCATTTATGGATATAGGTAGTAGCACCCTAGTCAGTCTTGGATGATTTGCAAAATGCTAAACTGAATTAGATCAAATTAGCACATGGACAGGAGACCACTAGGAAATTTCCAGGCTGCAGACTAGATTGGAAAAGAAAAAAAACAGTCTGGAAAAGCAAATGGCAAACCATTTTAGTACTCTTGCCAAGGAAACTAAATAAATAAGGGTATGCAGTAATTCACCAGACTCTGAGTTCAGTCTGAGGCAAAGTGTGGGTCTGCATAAAATTCTAACAGATTTAACCTATGCAGAAGGAAAATATTCTTACATCTACCACCTCAGAGCACTGTAAAAAACAGCTACCATCTTCTAACATAACAGCATATCGGCAGCTATGGTTAAAGGTTACAACAGGGTATGCAGTCTGAAGCCACAGGGCTACGCATGTCAGCCTGATAGTCTGCTCCATCCTCAGTGGAAGAAGGAATAGACCTTCATCCAGAGAAGAAAAAAGGTGTATTGCATCTCTCCCTCTCAATTACTGGCTGGGTTGGCTAGAGATCTGAGGAATTCCAACACAGCGACTGGGAAGATACTTGGAGAAATCTTCTTACACACAGGACCATCAAAAATACTTTGCAGTCAACAGCAAGACCCAGAAATGGTCACAAGCTATAGATGAAGGATAGAGCTTGATGCCCTTGAGACCCGAGGAAATTCTGCAGTTTGTTGAAGAATCTGGCTCCAGGGTTTGGAAGACGTTTCCCCCTACAGGTTTGTTATTTCATAGAAATACTGGCTGTCGGCACAGACATGTGGTTGTAGACCATACCAGAACACTACTTTTGATTCACTTTCTACAACAGAAAGCCATCAAAATACACTTATCCCATAAAACCCAAGGAGGAATATAAATGCCTACTGGAGGAGAGAACATTCTCCAAAAGAAATTTTGGACATCCATGATCTTGTGAACTCCAACTAAACCACAGTGAGGTCATTTGTTAACTGTGGAAAAAGGCAGCCTTTGGTGGGCTTTCATCCAATTAGCCTCTGCTGTACTAATAACCTGGAAGAACACTTCAAATTCATAATGCAAGCCAGTCACTTTGTGATAAAAACAGGAGAGGTTTATGTACACTTCATTGCATCTGACAGTATTAACTGCAGTTTCAAAGCAACCCTGTGGGTCTTGGAAAGCTCCCCTTGCATTCATAAGCTATTAGCTGCAGAGGCTGGAATCCTAACGAGCCTTTTTCCTGTATAACTCTTACTCTTTCACTGGCAAACAATTACATTTTTGTAAGTATCCAATAAAATTAAGGCAACAGAGGTCATCTATTAAAATGAAGAATTAGAAACCATAGCCACAAACTTTCTGCTGGTTGAAAGCCACTTGCAATGAAGAATCGTAAAATAAATCTGACTGTATGTATGCTTTGCCCTGGCCATGAGCTTACTTTGTTAGAAAATGATGCCCCAGAGATGTCTCCTTGCTCTTAAAGTCGGGCCAAGGCTAATTCACTACCCTGAGTTAAACCAGGATACCTTGCAAGAACACGACAAAAGTAAAAATGCTGATATGTTTTTTTTTCCCCAGCAGGAAATGAACGTAACATTACTAGCCTGTGGAGTTGATAACTATAAGACACAGGAATCATGACCAACTTCATTAAAGAGGATGGATCAATTCATGGAAGGTAAATCTACAAGGGCTATGAAGACTCAGTGTTATGTCTAGGGTGAGAGCAAAATGTAAGTAGGGGAACAAACTAGGTAGCGAAGGAACTATAGGAGATAGCTCATCCACCATTTCCTGCCAGTGAGTATCTGGTCAGCCACTATGATAAAAAATAAATAAATGCTGGACTAAGATAGATCTTGGCCAGATGCAATAAGACTATTCTGGTGTATCTATCCTAACAGCAGAGACAAAGTTTGTTGTAGCAGGAGGCAGGAGGTAATAGTCTACATTATCTATAGATGCTGGGGGGAAAAAGAAAGCTTCTTTTGGGGAGGCAACAGATTTGAAACAATCCTCAGAGATATGGCTCTGATATTCTAAGCCAGACTCCAAAATATGTTCTAACTTCCCAAGAAGAAGAACATTGTAAATATGCTGACATCTTAAGATGTTCTAGAAGGTTCACACAGAAGAAGAGAAATATGTGATAGAGGTAGGTCTCAGGAACAGAATGGGTATGGAACTAGTTATAAATTTCCAGCTAAATACATATAGAATACAGCAGGGGTGTCAAACTCGTGGCCCATGGGCCAGATGCATCACACGCTGGCCACAGCCATGCCCGGTTTAGCAAAGGGGAAAAAAGTCAACATACGTCATGTAACAACACGAGTTTGACACCCCTGAATACAGTATAATGTTTTATTAGCTCTAGTGGTTAAGGAGAGACACAGAGACACAGAGACAGAGGGAAGGAGGGAGGGAGAGGGAGAGGGAGGGAGAGGGAGGGAGAGGGAGAGTTAGAGAGACATACACATATATATGTATACACACACATACACACCCCTACACATGTACACACATAATACTCTCTATCTAGACTATTACTTAAGTAGGCAACTTTTCCAATTATCCTGAGCCTAAAGGACAGCCAAGGTTGCAGGCAATATTGGAGCACAGAGCAGGAGGATGGAGGAAATAATGAGGCATAAGGCTATTTATAAGTTTGGCTTTTCCCTTCTGTCCTTTAACAAATGACAACTCTGGATGAGTCTGGGAGAAAGGAAAGGTAATTGCTTACTTCAATTTATGAAGATGATAAGAATCTCAGATTCCACATTAGCTATAATATTGTTCTGTTGTAACAGTGACTCTCATAAGCTATTGTAATTAATAGTCAGTCCTGTAGGAATTGAAGGGAATTATTAGAGTAAAGAGAAAATTGCACTCAGGGGCTTATGCTACTTTAAAAATGGTCTATCAGAAATTATATTCAAAAGAAGAGGGAAATAACATCATGGCCCACACTTATGGAAAAGGCATTCAGTCAGTGATTAAAGGGGGTCTTCCATCATCTTGTCTTTGGGACAAGAGATGAACAACACAAGATCACAATCCTATGATTAAATGCAAACCTGATTGTAACTGGTGCTGATTATCTTGCAACACTAAGTCCCCACCCCATCCCCCAAAAAATGTATGCTTTTACATGGTAGTATTTATAGATATATGGCAGATTTTGTAGCAATGGGGAGTAAAATTAGAAAGACAAGATGGTTACACTTTAGAACAATACTGGAGGTCTGTTCCTGTTATTTCACCTCTAATGCAACCTTCAACCTTTCTTATGCTGGAATTTAAGAAGTTGAACTTCAATGCATTCACATGGAGAGAATCTGAGAAGGCTTACTTAGAGTTAATACTTGGTGCTAAGTTTCATGGCTTCTTGGGAAATGTTATTTATTTATCTGCATTTATTACTGCTCAAGTCCAATGGACTCTAATGGGAAATGAAAATTCTTGATAAAACATTCCTTTAATCCTTAATTCTTCTCTCCTATAGCAATGCAGCACATTCAATATCCTCCCACTCAGCAAACTTACAACATCTTGGCAAGAACTTACCCAAGACTGAACTTTATTATATTATTGTACACCTCCACCTCTACCAAAATATGAAATCTGTCCTGTTAGATATTCTGAATGAGAGACCCACAGTAGTACCGCTATAGAAAGGTTAGAAACTTGAAAATGTTGGGAAGAATAACAGAATAAGAAAGTTGGAAGGGACCTTGGTGGTCTTCTAGTCCAATCCCCTGCTCAAGCAGGAAACCTTGTATCATAAATAATTGTCCAATCTCTTCTTAAAAACCTCCACTACAGGAGCACCCCAACTTCTGGAAGCAAGTTGTCCACTGATTAATTGTTCTAACTATCAGGAAATTTCTCCTTAGTTCTAGGCTGGTGCTCTCCTTGGTTAGTTTCCCTCCATTGCTTCTTGTCCTGCCTTCAGGTGCTTTGGAAAATAGATTGTCTCCCTCTTCTTTGTGGCAGTCCCTTAGAAAGCACAGGAAGGATACAGTGCTATGATGATAACAGGTATTTTGCTTATTCTTATGATAATAAAAATACAGTTAACATCTTCCTTCTTCTTTACAAGCAAGTCCCAGTTCCCTGCTGAGTATCAACAAAATGAGTAGCTATTTTCATCCTTCAAAAACAGAAATACAGAGGAAATCCAGAGAATCATTACCCTCTTTCCTTCGGTACATTTTGAAAACTTCAACATGCTAATGAAAATCAGTTCTGCCTGAGTTCCTTCATTACATCTAGATAGAATGTCTTTCTCTCCTAGCTGAAAGCAACAGTGTGGTTTAGAACAGATGGATTTACACTCCGCTCAGAAACAGTAGGGAGATGGAGGGAGAAAACAGAGAGATCATAACAATGGTTGGATTCATGCTAGATCTAGGATTTCGGGCCTTCTCGGCAGATTACTTCAGAAGTAGAAGATACCAGCCAAGAGTTTCTTTTCCCTGTTTCTCCCTCTCTTTGCAAAATAGAAAAGTAGCATCAACAAAGATGAAGACCTGGTTAATGTCCACCTGCTGTTCACTGAAGCCAACCCACATACTTGGTAAAATCTTACTGTGTATCCTACATGCTATAAGAAGTAAAACTCCTGATAGTCCAAAACCCCAGCAAGAAGTTAGGAAAAGAAAAATAGAAACAAAGCTTGTCAATCTTTCCATCATAATGTTGTCATCCCACAGTAATCTATGGCTACGCTCAATTCATAACAACAGACAACCACCAACTGCTTTAAAGGGCCATCTGAAGTCTGTAGTTCATGTAAAATGCCACTGTACTTCATAATATACAATTCCAGGTTTTGGATTATATTTGCAAACTCTCAGGCTCCATACTGACCTCTTCCTCTCCCCACCCTATCCTGCTCTTTGAACTCTGCTATGTCTCACATCTTAGAGAACCAAATTTCCAGAACCAAATTTCCTCCTTTCCAAGCTTTTGTTCTGTATTGCATTACCCAGAGGGACATATATGATGGGCCAAAGGTTTCCACTTTGCCTAGGATTCTTCTAGAAGATACTGTGTTTTATTTCTGTTAAAGGCAGATCCAAATGAACGAATCAGCTAAATGGTCAATGTAAAAACTTTCTTTCACACAAATACACAAAACCACCACAAGCAGTTCTACCCTGGAAGAATCATACTAGCAACATTGGTCTTAAAGAGGAAAATAAAATACCCTTTGTAAGTTTTTTGGTCAAGTTTATCCAAGTCCTGTTTCAGAGCTTGACGAAATGAAAATCCTGAACTAGAGCATACAAAAAAGACAAAAACTACACAGGCATAATAAATCTCAAAGAAAGGAAAATGATTGTAACTTCAGCTGACTTAAATTTGCATGGATTTCCTTGCAGCAGGAAAATGCCACATTTCTTCACAAGATAAATATGAAAATATTGCCTCGCAGCTGATTGGGCG
>JANHFL010002777.1:99368-114938 GCA_032468155.1 Oxyrhabdium leporinum | reverse complement strand
ATTCTGCACCAGTTGAAGTTTCCGGATGCTGCTCTTAGGGAGCCCCATGTAGAGGGCGTTACAGTAGTCCAAGCTACAGGATGTGACCAAGGCATGAGTGACTGTGCGTAGGGCATCCAGCTTTCCACTGTTCTCCTCTTCTCTGCCTTCTGTGCAGCCGCACATCAGGCACTGGTCCCAGCTATTCCTCTTCTTCTTCATCAACCACCTCCAGACCTGGGGGATGTTGACTCTCCATCTGAGGGCTGACCGACGGCCCAGGTTCTGCCTCTGTCTCTCCCTCTGCCAGCTCCATTCCACTCCTCCCAGGTTGCCTTGATGCTGACCCTGACTCCCACGCCTCCTCATCTGATCTGGCTGCTAGAGGGGCCAGCGGCCAACAGTCCACAACACATTTGATGTCCATTCAAAGTTATACAATGGCACCAAAAGTAGTGAATTATGACCATTTTTCCCACTTATGACCATCGCAGCTTACCCATGATCACATGATTAATATTCGGATGCTTCACAACTGGTTCATATTTATGATGGTTGCAGTGTCTCAAAGTCATGTGATCAACTTTTGTGACCTTCCAACAAGCAAAGTCAATGGGGAAGCCAGATTCACTCAACAACTGTATTACTAACTGAACAACTGCAGCGATTTACTTAACGACTATGGCAAGAAAGTCACAAAATGGGGCAAAACTCACTTGACAACTGTTTTACTTTGCAACATAAATTTTGGGCTCAATTGTCGTCATAAGTCAAGGACTACCTGTACAGAAGAAAGTAAACCAACTGCCTTTCCCTTGTCTCCATTCTCCTCAACAAGAAAAAAAATGTTTTATTGTTGGAAGATTAATACCCAATCTTTCAACAAATCCCCAAGCTTACTGTAATGCAAACATAAACCCCCCACCCCACACATTCATTAAACTGTTAGAAACATCTGAGTTGCAATTTACTTTCTACAGTATGAATAAGTTGCAATGCTTATTTGTTTCTTTCGAGCTGAATCTTTCCAACTGAAGCATGATTTTAGAATTCACATGCCTGGAAAGCAATGCTTCCTTTCACAATCTATTTCTGTTGCAGAGAAAAAGAGATTAGCCCTTTAAAAATAAATAAATCGGGAATTACAATTAAGAAAAATCCCCCACTTACCATTTTATTTAAAACCAGCAAACAAAAATGTTCAGAAATAGATTAAAGTATTTGGAATACCACTTTTTTAAAAATCAGCCAATATCATTACCGTACCAGGCAAGACTCTGACAATATTCTATAGAGAGAAGATCCTTCAAATCATGACCCAGTCCCCCCAAAAGCCCCAATTCTTTTGGGGATGTAATATTCAAAGGGGCAAAACAGTTCTACAGGCAGTCCGAAACAAAAAGGAATTTTAGAAATTAAACAACTTTGAACTGAACTCAGAGAAGAAGTCAGCATGGCTGATGGAAAGGAAATATGATAGATGGCTAACAAGAATCAGGTAATACAGGGCAGTGGCTAAGTGACGTATTACTTCTGCAACTAGCTAAGACAGCTCGGTATATAACTCACTCAAGTGATTTTAGTGTGAACTTTTGCTCTAGATAAGCCTACCATATTGAAATCAATTTATGCCGTAGTGGCGCAGTGGTTAGAATGCAGTAATGCAGGCTAATTCTGCCAATGGCCAGAGTTCGATTCTCGCCCACTTAAGATTGACTCAGACTTCCATCTTTCTGAGGTCAGTAAAATGAGAACCCAGATTGTTGGGGGCAAGATGCTGATTCTGTAAACCGCTTAGAGAGGGCTGTCAAGTACTGTGAAGCAGTGGTATATAAATCTAAGTGCTATTGCTATTTGATTACCAAATTAGACTTTCCCGTATCACAATTTTACCATCTAGTGGTCATCTGGATTTTTGTGGCTGCAATGTGGTAGATTTGTCTGTAGCTGTGGTGCAAAAAAATCTAGAGGAACTGAAATTTGCACAATCAACCTCAGCTTCAGAAAGAATTTGTCTCACATTTACCTAATTCCATATTTTTGAACCAACGTTTAAACTAGAAATGTTCATCCTTAGACATCAGCTCTGAATTTTGTGACACGGTCCTTCACAATTCGCTAACTTATCAAAAATACTTTTAAAAAACCCAATGGATATTGATGGCAAAATATGCGTCAATTAGGAGAGATGTACTATAAAAAAATGTGTACATATATTTTCATGCAATTTTTCTTCCTTTCTTTAAAAATACCCTCCATCTGAAATGGAGGTTTGGAAGCATAACTGGAGAAAAATGAGAAACAGAGAAGAATGAAACCGATAGATTCGCCGAAGATCAAAAACATCATGATGGTTTCCAAGATTGATAAGGTTCAACTGAAGTCTGATGCATAGGAAAGCAGCTGGCAGAACTGAATAGAAAAAGCACATCACTCCTGCTGCTCATTGACTCGTGTTCACCTAACGAAACACTCAAGTTTCATCCAGTTTCTACTTAGCAAGGCAAGCTCTACACTTCAGACTGCGCCTTCGAATTTCAGGCATGAAATCATCCAGAGCGCTTGTAAATCTGTGTGCTCTGGAGCCCTCTTGTGGATGAATCCTGCACTGCACCATCGTTTTAAACATTCATTCACTTCTATTAATGGCTGATTATTTATGAAATTAATTCTATTTTCATTTATTCCCACTTTCGTTGCTTTTAATTATTGAGGAGCAGCTTGGGTTGCAATTCTTCTCTTTTTTTAAGGAAGGGTTATTCTTTAAAACAGTTCAGTAAACCTTCTCAAGTAAAGTATGTGTGTAGGATGCAATCTGGGTGGGTTACCGGGACCAGAGGTATAGTCTTCCGAGCTTTTGGACTTGTGCTGGAGCCAGGGGTGGGCTGCTGGGGGTTCGCGGGGGTTCGGGAATGCCCTTAGCGATGATTCTGCGGGGATCCCCCCAAATCCCACTCCTGGCTACCCCCGCCCAATCCACCCTGCCCCTCCCAGGAGTCTCCACGTGGCCCGCTGTGGATGCAGGTAAGTGTGGGGCATGTGCAGTGGCTCGGAGAGGGAGAATAACAGGATTCCCTAGAGCATCCAGAGCCCAGGGGGAGGCCTTTTTCGCACTCCCAGAGTCTCCAGGAAAGCCTCTGGACACTGGGGAGAGCGAAAATCAGGCCTCCCAGAAGTTTGGGGAGGCTGGAAATGAGTCGTTTCCAGTCTTCCTAGAGTGTCCAGAGCCCGGGGGGAAGCCATTTTCGCCCTCCCAGAGGCTCCAGGAAAGCCTCTGGATCCCGGGGAGGGTGAAAACACCCCCCCCTCACCATGGTGCAGGAGGCCAGCTAGGCCACGGCCACTATGGCCACCCAACAACCGGGCAGCAAACCCCTTGCTGAGGTTTTTGAACCCCACCCCTGGCTGGAGCCCATCTTCAGGGAACTTCTCTCTACCAGAATGTACATGTAGTTTCCCGAGGATGGGCTCCAGCACAGGTAGGAAAGCTCTCAAGTCTGGTCTAGGTGACCAACCCACATTAACTTGGAACCTGCAACATTATCCTGGGACACATATGTTCGCCTTTGTGAAACCTTGTGTGTGTGTTTACTCCAAAGACAAACAAATCATAGAAAGGTAGTCCTTGACTTATGACCACAATTGAGTCCCACCTTTCTGTTGCTAAGTGAGCTCTGCCCCAATTTACCTTTCTTGTTAAGTGCAGTTGTTCAGTTAGTAACATGGTTAAGTGAAGTGACTTCCCCATTGACTTTGCTTGTCAGGAGGTTGCAAAGGGGACCGCCTGACCCCGGGACACTGCAACCATCATAAATAGGAGTCACTTCCCAAGCGGCTGAATTTGGATGTGACAAGGATGCTGCAACGGTCGTTAGTGTGAAGAACGGTCATAAGTCAGTGCCTGTTTAGTTTGTCAAGGACTGCCTGTATACCATTCCCTGGCACTCTGATGTGAAATTTCTTGTTATTATTCAGTTAAGCAATACACACAACCTTCTGAGCACAACTACTTGTATTTCACCAGTAGGAAAGAGCACAATACCAAAGTGGTATAACTTGTTTTAAAAAGTGTATTTCTGACAATCCTCCAAGGGGCAAGATCAGGAAACAATCATCGGTAGAAACACCAGAGTACAACTCTACTTTGTTGATATAGGGTGTCACAAGAGAATCTTGAAAGACACGAGTTCCGCTTTTACCACAGTGGCTGCTGATTTTCTCAGAACAGAACAGAATAACAGAGTTGGAAAGGACCTTGGAGGTCTTCTAGTCCATTCCCCTCCTCAGGCAGGAAACTCAAATGGTTGTCCAATCTCTTCTTTAAAACTTCTGGTGTTGGAGCATTCACAACTTCTAGAGGCAAGTTGTTCCACTGTCAAGTAATTTCTCCTTCGTTCCAGGTTGCTTCTCTCCTTGATTAGTTTCCACCCATTGCTTCTTGTCCTGCCCTCAGGTGTTTTGGAGAACAGGTTGATGCCCTCTTCTTTCGGGCAGCCCCTGAGATATTGGAAGACTGCTATCATGTCACCCCCAGTCCTTCTTTTCATTAAACTAGACATACCCAATTCCAGCAACCCTTCTTTATATGTTTTAGCCTCCAGTCCCTTAATTGTACTTGTTGCTCTTCTCTGCACTTTTTCTAGAGTCTCAACATCTTGTTTTACATTGTGGTGACCAAAACTGGACACAGTATTCCAAGTGTGGCCTTACCAAGGCATTATAAAGTAGTATTAACACTTCAGGTGATCTCAATTCTGTCCCTCTGTTAACGCAGCCTAGAACTATGTCAGCTTTTTTGGCAGCTGCAGCACACAGCTGGCTCATAGTTAAGTGACACATACCCAATTACAGCAAAAGTCAGGTGTGTGGTTTTTTTTAAGTGGACTTTTTATAAACTGTCCCAATTTTGTATGTGTACCTCTTCCTTGTAGAACAGAAGATGGCTTATGCTCCCAAAAATATAAAAATAGCCTGACAGGAACACAGCTGCATTTATAAAACATTGCATATACAGGTTAGCCCAGAACAGAAGTGAGAAGGATTATTGCTTGACGCCTGGAGAGATAGTAGTGACAGGAATAAATTTGCTCAAAGTAGAAATCCTTGCCCAAAATCATATATATCTGTGGACTTGCTTCAAATCACACAATGGGAACAGGAACAACTGAGAAGAATTATGATTTTTAGAGAGCAGCTAAGTGATTTATTTCCATCAAGGTAGAAGAATTATTTGGTGGGAGAGTCAGCTCTGATCTAAACTCAAGTGGCTAGCAAATCTAATGAGCTTTTTGAAGCTGCAGGATCCATGGGAGTCATGTTGATGGAAACTGGTTGAAGCCATCACAATTAAGAGTTTATCTGTCCAACATTTCTAATGAAAAGGTGGTTTCTGGCCAGTGATTCTGTGATAAATGTGGTAGGGGGAAAACAGCTTATAGTGCAGATGTGACGGACCTTTCACCGGTACCCAAATTTCAAGTTTTAAAACTCTAAACTTGCATTATTAAAATTTGGTGGTAAATTTTCAGCAGGGGAGTGATATTTATCAGCCTCTGCTTCTCATTTCAAAGCTTTTTCCTCCTGTTTTCCACAACACAACAACTTTCTATAGGAAGTCCTTGACTTACACCCATTCATTTAGTGACCATTTGAAAAAAGCACTGAAAAAAGTGACTTTTGATTGTGATATATAAATTGTCTTGAGGAAACACCGTTCCAAAAGACTTTCACTTTCTTCTATGTATACTCCCTCTGTTGTGCATTTTCCCTCGGTATACTTCTGAATTCCAAATTTGGTTTTGTATTATAAATGACATCTCAAGATTTGAAAAAGTCTAGATGTTAATGAATACAGGTAGTCCTTAAGTTATAACAGTTCATTTCGTGACCGTTCAAAGCTAGAACGGCACTGGAAAAAGTTGTGACCGTTTTCATACTTATGACTGTTGCAGCGTCCCTCTGGTCATGTGATTGCAATTCAGATGCTTGGCAACTGGTATTTAGGACAGTTGCAGTGTCCAGGGGTCACATGATCTCTTTTTGAGACCTTCTGACAAGCAAAGTCAATAGGGAAGCCAGTTTCACTTAACCACCATGTTATTAACTAAATAACTACAGCCATTCACTTAGCAGTTGTGGCAAGAAAGGTCATAAAATGGAGCAAAAGTCACTTAACAGCCGTCTCATTACCAACAGAAATTTAAGGCTCAGTTGTGGTTGTAAATTGAGGACCACCTGTAGTTTCTCCTTCATGCCCTTTTACCCAGGATTGGATCACGCTATCTTCAGCTTTTTTGCCTCGCCCTGATTTTCCATCTCTTCCATCTAAAAGCCCTCTTTTTATTCTTCTCTTCACTAAAGCCCCTCTCCTCCCCTTCAGAAAGCCACTTTTCCTTCCCTTTTCATTTCTTCTCACACCCACCAATCCGGCAAAAATGAGCCAAGCATCTCACAACTTCTTTATTCCTAGAAAGCCATCTTAGCAAAAATCCCAAAATCAGCCTTTCAAATTGTTCACATCCCTTGGGTGATTTTACCTTGTAGTCCTATATTACATTAGTACCGCTTTATTAGTATTAGTTAGTACCACTTTACAATGCCTTGGTAAGACCACACTTGGAATATTGCATTCAATTTTGGTCACCACAATAAATAGGGCAATAGCACTTTGCTTTTACAGCCCTCTCTAAGTGGTTTTACAGAGTCAGCCTCTCGCCCCCAACAATCTGGGTCCTCATTTTACCGACCTCAGAAGGATGGAAGGCTGAGTCAACCTTGAGCCTGGTGAGATTTGAACTGTCAAATTGCAGGCAGCCAGCTGTCAGCAGAAGTAGTTTGCAGTACTACATTCTAACCACTGTGCTGCCACGGCTCTTGGTGTCTGGTCACTAAATGAAGCAGCTGCTAAAAGTGGGCACCTGTAATCCTGTTTTTACTTCTAATAGCAACTGCAGAAGAGGGGCAAGGCATTCCGTGTCTCACAACACCAAGCAAATGACTTTAGGGCTCAGCAAGTTGTGTGAACCTAGCTTCTGAGACTTCTTCATGAACCTCAGACAAGTAAAGCATAGTTTTCCTTCTGCTGTAAAATGCAGTAAAATGCAGGGCTGCAATAGGATGAAGCCACGGTGATTATGGAAGGGGTCTGCAAGAAAGGAAAAAGAGATGTAAAAAAAAATTGAAAAAAAGTTGAGACAGCAGCATTCAATGAACAGAGGTTTCTTTTTTGAGCAGCAAGGGAGGGAAAGTTAGTTCTGTTAACAATTTTCCATCATTTAAAAACAAGGTATCTACTCCTACCACATATAAATAGAATAGAAAGCTACAAGCCTCCCATTTGGGTTCAGAAGGATTTATGAAGTTTTGACAATTTCTCCGAAGGTTGTAAAGAACCAGATCTATCCTGGATCACATCACAGCGTAACAGTTCACTGCTTGCAGAGGCTAGAAGTGTAATACTAGGGAATCAAGTCTATAAATAAATTCTCACTCACATCAACTAACTGTACTCATGCCTAGTCCATCTAGCTGAATTTAAGCCAGACAAATACAGATTTATAGCCACAACAATATTTAGCCAACCACTGTCTCATATAAAAGTTGGGGTGAGATGAGAACACGTTTCATCTCATAATTTCATTTAAAGTGTTGCCTCTTCGATTGCATTTTTATACCACTGCATTTTGTCTATTTTGTCCAGCAACACAGCTTATTAAAACTCTCTTGCTTTTCAAATGGTGAAAATACGCAAAGAGTTTTTACTGATATTGATACACATTAGAATACACATTGAGCAATAAAAGATGAATAAAATCTCAAACCCATTTGCAAATGCATGTTCTTAAAAGAGCACTGTTATTATGCACAAAATATCAAAAATAAATTGTATGTAATTAATTGGAGAATGAGCACATTCAATGTTAATGGAAGGGAGTGGCATTAGGGGATCAGAATGACAGCAGGGAATGTTAGCTTCTTCAGCCTTTCAATTAAAGCTTCTGGGATTTTCAGGTCCTTGGTAATTATAGATATTAAACTGTAGGACATTGTTATTTCAAACAAATTAAACAAATTAAAAATAAGAGGGTAGCTTTATAATTAAGAAGAGAGTCCCTGCTCCCATTTTTCATTCACATTTTCTTTATACTGAGAACTATATTCTCAGTTTGCAATAAGCATTTGGCACAGCCAATCAAGTCCCAGCTCACATTACTGGTATTACAGTATCAGGTTACTATAAAAATGTTCTGATTCTCTAGCAGCTGATAAAATTGATCCTTTTAAATGTTGCCATCAAAAGCTCCCTCACAGGCTTAAGAGTTTCGAGTTCACGCTGTCTGGGCACTTTCTAAGATTTAGTCAAAAATATCTTTAATAAAACTGGAACAGAAACCACTTATTTTCTCCTTTTCCTCTCAGCTGTACTTGCAAGACTCAGGCCCTGGAGTTTCTTTAAGGAAGGGCAGTAGGGCAAGAGCTGAAATATACTGTAGCATAAATTGCTTCTACCAGGGTTTCCAAAGTTTATTTTTTTAATTAACTGAAAATAATAACACAAGAGCGGTACCATTTGGTAAGCATTCCGTTTTCATCAATGGCTGGAAAACGTTCGCTCCAAAGAGTTGAAGTTACAGTACTTTCCGCAGATTTCAAAATAAACACAGCCATACGATCAGGCTGTCAAATAGCCAGATCTAGGTAAAGTTACCAGCCACAGAGCTGTGCACATTGGCACACCCACTAAATTTCGCTACATGGCATCCACACTGTGTATTTGAAAAGCCACAAAATGCCAGGTTCAAACCATGTGTGTTACACTAGTGAGATATTCATCAAACGAAGAGCAATTTCTTCTAGCTTGTCCTTAGTCCACCTTCTTCTGCATGGATACCACATTAAGCACATAAAATGCACATGCAAGATCATTTAGAAATTGGACAAACTTTCAACCACCTACACATTTCAAAACTGCCAAATACCATAAATGGGGGACTCCAGAAAGATCAAAAAATGGGACAATCTTGGTGCAGAAGACCACTTTTTTAGGCCTCCTTTAAATTAACAATTAACAATTGTGCTACAGTCAATTAAATAACATTACAAAAGAAACAATTGCACTAGGAAAGATAAGTTTGAGCTTTAGGAAAAAAATCATAATTCCTCCTTCCATTTCTACTAAAGAACCAAGGCTGGTTTTGTTTTGTTTTATGCTTTCGATTCAGTTTTGACTCCTGAAGACTATCTGGACAAGTCCTGCAGACTACTTGGATAAGTCCTGCAGTTTTCATTGCAAGATTTCAAAAGTGCTTCCCATTACCTCTGAGAGAAAGTGACTGGTCCAAGGTCACCCAATTGGCTTTGTGTCTCAGGTGGGACTCAAACCCACAATCTCCCAGTTTCTAGCCTGATGCCTTAATCACCAAACTGGCTCTTGTTACAGCTGTTAGAGCTTCTTAATTGAATTTCAGAAATAGTTCATGGGAGAAGTACAACTGGATGAGACAGTCTCTTCTCCTATCAGCCAGATAGGATTTGGCTACACTGTGAGTAACAGCATTCTTATGGTCTGCCAGCACAAAGGAGCTAAATGAATCACCACCACGTCTGCCTACATATAAAGGGCCTACATATCACAAAAGTCTCTATAAAATTTGCAACATAAGAGGACAATGTGAGACATCTTCTATCGCCTGGGGAGCCACCTGGGGAGATGTGTTCATGGAAAGGAATCTTTTGATGTTTACCATCCCTAACCCCTAAGAGCAGGGCATCAAACCTAGCTTGTTAATGTTAATGTTAACATTAATGTTAATGATTGGCAGTAATCCAAGACTTGTATTGCCTCTCTATCATCCCATGTCAACAATCCTCTCCTTCAATATCTGCTTTGCTTCGTTATGTCCCATTTTTCTGTATTGTCTTATCTTATATGATAAGCCATAGGCAGCTAGGTTTTCTCTAGCACATTTCTTCCAGATTGAAAGTTGTTTACAGGGATATCAGCCCCCTGGGGCCCCTAAATGGTTCATCAGAACTAAAAGAGGAGTTAGGAAAATTGGCTTCTGTTACATCCTTCTTTTGGCACAAACATCCCCTGGAATTCAGTTTGTTAGGAAACCATACACACACACACACACAAACACACACAAACACACACACACAGAAAGTTGGGGAAGCATTCAAAATGTAAAATTTTGTCTCATGCTCAGGGTTCAACTGATGATCACATTCAGAGCACAAAAAAACCCCTCCCTTTCCCTTGTTTAACCAGTTTAGCAGTCTTACTACTGACCAAATTCAGACATGCTAAACCATGGTTTGTTCAATTAAGGCTTATAGAACTGATCACAGTTCCTTGGGTTTGCATAATAGAATCATACATAACCACAGTGTTCACAAAACATAATAAATCAAGATCAGTCACATACTATGGCTAACGATTATCTAGTAAACTATTTCTTGAAGTATGCAAACATCACTGCAAAAACAGCTTTCTCTCCCCTAATCCATTTTATAATGATCTGAACTCTACTATAATAACCTTCCATTCTGCATATTCATAAAGCCTTTGTCTTCTCATTACACCAATTTCCTCAGTAACCATCAACCACACATTCTTTTTCTAAAACAACAGCAAAAAGGCTTTCTTGTTCTGATGCCTTACAGATCACTAATATTATGCACATTTCTAAAATCAACTGCTCAGAAGACAGAATACCAGCATGAATAAGTAGGTCAAACTGGAATTTAAAATGTTTTCTTTATTTAGGCCTATGCAGCATCAAAACCTTCCTTTTCAGAACCGAACTCATTATATTATGGTCTGGACAGATCACAATTAGAGTTTCATGGAGATAAGGGTTCCCTACCCCCAGCCTATCCACATAATTATAAAGAGAAATATAGAAGCCCTTGCTTCTATTACTGATTCAGCTGTTTGCAGCTGGATTTAATACTAAACTGCATTTAATAAAAAGTGGAAGTTTTGTTAAGTTCCACTTAACAATCATATTGGACAAAAGAGAATGAAGTGTATGTGTACAGTACAGTACACACATCTGAAGCTCACTGCAATTCTTCCTTCTAGCGCTATACCCTATAATTTAGTGATACTTGCATGCTATTCCAATGGATGAATTCACACTACAATTTATGCTGGTGGATGTGTCAAAAGGAACACAACCTGTTGATGAGTAAACAGCAACCAGACAAAGTAATTTCTGCATGGCTTGGGATGCTAGGAGCATTAGATCTTAGAGAAACTACTCTGGAAGTAGCCTTAGAAATTTCAAGATGCCTTTGCGTTGACTGCTTCAGAATTCTCCAAGAAATTAATGTCCAAAATGATGTATCCATCTGGAGAGTCTGCAATATTTCGAGGAGGAAGATGCTCAGTAGATTGCAGCAACAGAGGAGAAAGAGTTCCCTGATCCCCATCCTTCACCATTTATTACCAAGATGGTTTATTAGCTATGATAAGAAAAAGCAATAGGCCATGGATCTCTATATTTTTGTCAGTGTAGCATAATAAACTGTGGCACACATAACTGGCCCATGTTGTATAAGAAATTCTTAAGAAACGCACAATGCAAACTTCCATTTGCATTCTTAAGATATGCTTTGTGCAAAGTTTAAGGCTGCTGGATAAATCTTACGAAAGCAGATGTAGCAAATATACACTTTTTTCCCCCAAGACAAAACCAAGCATTTTAGACAGAGCCCTTCATGCCTTTCAGAACAGCACAGAAAACCCAGATACATAAAAATTGGCCATACTGTGCACAGAAAGTGCAAAAATTAGCCACTACGTCCAACCTGGGATTCAACACAGGAATCCAGGTCGAAGTACACCTCCAAAAGAAGTTTCTCGGCCTCATAAACCGCCCACTTCCATTTTAATTGTATCTTTTTAGATGCTTTTATGATCTTTATCCGATAAACTATTCTGAGTGACTTATATTGTGACATGGGTGATGCCTAAATTGAATGAATCAAATAAATATGGAACACAACCCATAAATGGGACCCACTACCACCTCGGTGTATCTATTGTTGGCTTGCTCTTATTAAGACAAAAATTCTTAACTTTCAAATGCACTATGTCACTGTACAGACACTGCATCTTTAAATGGCATGTTCTTTAAGTCCCCGATAATTGGTTTCTTTTAATTGCAATGCTTTGCATAATCCATCTTTCCTCAATCTGTGCTACCCAGATGTTCAAGAATTCCAATTTCCTGAATTTTAGAGAAAACTTTGCATAATTTGTCAACCCTTCCAGGGGTGAGAAGAATGATATCAGGCTTAAAACAAAAAAGCATTTGTCGTCTTTGTCAACATTCTCTATTGCCAGTCTTCCACAGTCAACCCAAATATTTGGCTGCACAAAGATCTTACTTTTCAGCAAGGTGGTCTTAGCTTCACATTATTTTTCATTTTATTCATTCCCACACATTGGAGGAACAATAACAGTTTATTTCCTTTATGTCCTCAGACCTCAATTGGCCATTCATATTCCAGAACACCTCTTTAAGAATCCCTCAATCCTGTTGCCGATATTGTTTATCACTGTAAATGGAATTAGGGGACGGGGTTGGGGGAAAGGAAAAATCCCAGTGTATGCACCTACAAAAGGCCCAAATTCAAGGCTGCATGAGCTGCAATCTAGAGGCACACAAAAGAACATTTCATTCCCCCACTCCCCAATGCAATCCTCAAACATCCCCCAGAAAGCTGCTCCAGTGGGTCCCTCCAAGCTTTATGAATAGAATCTAAGTGTGCACTAAGGGGTAAGGAACTCGGAGGAAGAGGGGGAAAAAGCCAGTTCTCCTACGAAAGGAGATTCTATCAGCAGAAACAGAATGCTGGATTTCACCAATCCCTAAGAAGTGAAAGTAGGTCTGAAAATATACACATCACCTGCCAGCTGTGTGTAAAGATAACCTTCTGGTATGATGTGCGGCATCACTTAGCAACGCCTGTAACAGCAAACTTAAAAAATCTTCAATGAATTGTAAATGCCAAAGACCTGAATGAGCAAATCTCGTGACATATTTTCAGTAGCTTTTCCAAGATTTATTGTTTGCACTGAGAAGAGTAAGTCAGTGAGTGATCTCCCAACCTCAGCATGCTACGATTACAGAGCTTTAGAAACGTTACTCTGCATATTCAGCTAATGCCTGTCCTGGATTTTTCCTAGAAATCTCAAAATCTGAATTTCTACAGACACAATCAAGCTCTGATATTAAATCATCTGCACTCTGAACTGCACTTTTCTACTAGCACTAAACGTAACTGCATTTGCAGGAAAGCATGCATAAGTCTTCGACCTGAAATGAAGAGAAAACAGGGATAGAAAAGCTTGTTACTAATTTCATTATCAGGAAAAAAAAAAGCAAGAAGCCTCAACTTTTATATTCTGTTCTTGGCCAGATCTCACACTCAGCTCTGGAAAAGAAAACCACAGCTCAGCAGGAAAGGATGTTCTTTGTATTTACGAATCCCCCAATGCAACTGCCCTATTAGGAAGCCTTATTAACCCCACTCAAAAACTGCACCATAGAGATTCAAGACTTAATACTAAACAAAGAGACCAGATGAGGCTCAATGGGTCATTTCTTCAGAGCCACAAACTTGCTCTTGATATGCCAGGCTATTTCTTTTCCTGCTGAGAAGACAGTGCTTCATCCTTTAAAAAAAAAACCAACTCCTTTAGAAGGGCTAACAAATCAGTCAAGCCAATTAAAACTCCTGGGAATCAAGAGGAGCAAATTCATTCTCCAAATATTACTCTCAAGCTACCCAACTTGTACCATCTGCATATAGGAAGCTCTGCTGTTTTGTCAAGTCAGCCTCTGGGTTCATTGTCAGTATGGAGACTGACTGGAATCAAACTCTCTGGTCTCAGGCAGGACTTTTTCCAGCCTAGCCTAGAAGTCCTACATACCACTCTGTCACCTTTCTACAAGCAAAGCAAGGTGTTTTGACCCTAAGCTACAACCCATTCCCAGGGAAAGATAACAGATTTAATAAACAGATGATTCAATTTGATTTTTTTTAAGGTACAAAAAAAATGCAGAAAAGAAATAGTAATTCAACAGGTGAGAGACATAACAGGTTGGAGCTACATTAAGTAGCCACATAACGGAAATTTAAAGGCATACAGTAGAGGCAGAAAATCAGAGGAAGGGAAGGAAAAATCAGAATCCCGACAAGGCAACATGAAGGTTGGCATTTCTAAAGAGGATCACTCAACCCTGCAACATGTTTATGGACATTTTTATGATGATACTAATAAAGGAGAATATCTGTAGCTCAGGATTGAAATGAGGGGTCCTTGGTGGTCTCCGAATTTGTTTTCTTGTAGAAGTTTCATTACCCTAACTAGGTAACATCATCCTCAGGCATTGATGAAGAAAACAAGCAAGCTCAGAGACCACCAAGGACCCCTCATTTATATGATGAAGAATTTAACAAGATATTGCCATACACTGAAGTCTTCAAGCAACTGGATATTAATATCCCCAAGGACCCCACAAAAAAATGGGAGAAGAAATATCATTGCTGTTCTTGGGCATCCTGTTACTTAATCTTTGATCCAAGGAATAGTGCTGTGTAAGTTTTGCTCACTCTTCGAGTTCAATTTCAGTTGTTTTCAATAAAACATTATCTCTGCATTCTCCTCTGGAGACAGTCCTTTTACTGAACAGACCTGCCATCCGAGCTTAGTCTGGAGCACTTCCCCAAGTTGATAGGCTTAGCAACTAAGCACACCTTTTTAAAGTTTGGGAAGAATTCCAAATCAATATATTTTAACAACATGCAAAGACAGATGAATTATTACCTAAGGAATTATAATTATATATGATTTTCCAGTAATCTTGTGAATTAATTCTTGTACAGAAAAAAAGAGTTCCTTCAAAGTCGACAGAGCAACAGCGCTTCTTCACACGTTTTATCGGCGTAATCATCAGTTTAGCCCGGTCACCGTTCTCTATTACCTATTCAACGCAATTGAATTATTCAACTCGCAAAGTCCTACCCGGTTGCCCGTATTTTCACACCCGATTATCCCCCAGCGTCGCAGCGACGCCCCCTGCCGTACCTCGTCGGAACTGCAAGAGTTGCTCCAGCTGAGCTCGGATCAGCCGATTCCAATAACTGGCGACGAAACGGATTTAGAAACATCAACTTCGCGTATTAACGCGCCCCTGCTTTTACTTAGGAAGGTTTCCGTTCTC
Source organism: Oxyrhabdium leporinum (assembly GCA_032468155.1). Classification (NCBI taxonomy): domain Eukaryota; kingdom Metazoa; phylum Chordata; class Lepidosauria; order Squamata; family Cyclocoridae; genus Oxyrhabdium; species Oxyrhabdium leporinum. Next base: position 99,720 of record JANHFL010002777.1, on the reverse strand, counting down.
TTGCATCCCCCACCACCCCCACAATCCAATTATAGCCCGAAGCGCAACGCAGCATTTAAAAGCCAGAGGCAAACAATCGGTCGAGGGAAAAGTTATTTTTAGCCTGCGAACGCTTACGGTACCTGAGAATAAAACCTCACCAGGCGCCGCGCGGTTGTCTTTCGAGTCCTTGTGCCCGAAATTACGTTCCAATCGAAGCAATCCCCGGGCTTCGCCCTTGAATTGTCTGTCTGCAGTGAATCGCACCCAACCGTTCGCCCTTCCCAAGTGAGAGCTTGTCGCTTGTTTTCCGCACCGGCCCTTCGCTCTCTGCTCGCTCGTCCCCGTCTCTCCCCCCCCCCCCCCCCCCGGT
>JANHFL010002777.1:65934-88564 GCA_032468155.1 Oxyrhabdium leporinum | reverse complement strand
ACAGCTTGTAAGCAATACTCTTACATCAGTATATTAATCCAATATACCTCAGAATATTGCCCCCACAATCCGGGTCCACCATTTATCCACCATTTTTGAGAAACAGAATACTTCATTTATTGATCACATCCACAGATCTAGTATTATGATTTTGCATAAACTTTGTATACATCTTTAAATATGAGTAGAAATTTAGGAAGAATTTAATATACTCTCAACATGAAAACAAGGATTATGGGTATGACCTCTGTAATTGTTGACAGATCTTAGGTAAAAATTTTTGATGTGCTATTACAAGCCTTAATTCTGATTTTAGGAACTCTGGTAGCACAGCTGCTAGAATGCAGTATTTCAGGCTAACTTTGCCCACAGCCTGGAGTTCAATCCTGACAAGGCTCAAAGTTGACTCAGCCTTCCATGCTTCTGAGGTCAGTAAAATGAGGATCTAGATTGTTGGGGGAAATATGCTGACATTGTAAATCATTCAGAGAATCCTATAAAGCACTATGTAGCAGTATATAAGGCTAAGTGCTATTGCTATTGCTATTTAAACTGAATATTTTTCAAATCACCCATATTTGAAAGACATAATGATTTGAATTTGAAGAATTCCTCATTGTCCTCCTTCAGATGGAGAACTGTCTGCCGGAGACTACTTTGGTTGAGCATCCTAGTTTTGATAATGTAAAAATCAAGTCTTTTTCACTCCAGTTTGACATTATGTGGCTTTATGGAGCCATCTAAGAAGAACTCAGCAGTAAATGGGTTCATGCACCATGCTAAGTCAAAATGTGATTCCTTGTTTGTTACTTTACATATTTTGTCACCCAGCCATTGTGGTATGGCTTGCCATGTGGACACAGCCAATTTGTTGTTTATTCCATCAACCAAGTATAAGTTAAATCATGGCTATGGATTTTGCTTTACTGGCCTTGATTTTCACTTTGGAAAGACTGTGGGAAGAAAATTACCATTTAAGAAAACATCAAGAGAAATGTGAAATGTTATCCATCCTCCACTGACAGCAGTTGCTTATTTATAGCTAAAAACTAGAGGATGTCCTCACATGGCTATTGAAAATCAAAACAGTATGCAGAGTTTTCCTTTGTTTTGCTTTTGTGCTTTTTGCAGTTAAAAATCTCCTGTGCTCCCTAAACACTTGTTATTGTAACCAAAGCCACATTTCACATTGCTAGAATTGGAGGTTATGTAAATTCCAAGGATTTTAAAGGATAGGCCCTGCACACTCTGTATTTGGCCACCGACAAGTAGACACAAAGAGTTACGGACAACTCCTTGAGATGAGAAAGCCGCTTGAATAAACTAAAAACAGATGCACATAATGATGCAAAACTCAGCCTGTGCAGAACCAAATGCTTCTGAGAAGTTCAGGTAAGAATATTTAATATATAAGAGCCAATTTGGTGAAGGCATTAGGCTAAAAACTGGGAGACTGTGAGTTCTAGTCCTCCCTTAGGTATGAAAGCTAGCTGGGTGACTTTGGACCGGTCTCTCCTCAGGGATTTGTTGTTATGGGAAAAGTAGGAGGAGTATTAGATATGTTTGATCCCTTGAGTTATTTATAAAAATAATAAAGATGGAATAGAAGTTAGTCAATTAATTAATTAAGTAAGTTTTGTAATCTCATTGCTTTTATTTCTCTAAATGATATTCAGGGATAAACATCATTCCAAGTCTTTCAACAAGATATTCAAAAGCTCTCATGTTATTTAAGGTATCAACTTATTGTCAGCCTTGTGAGGTAGTGCAAGAAGCATGCCCAGATGAACTAATTATATTTTATTGTAAGGTTATATTGCCAGTTTGAAAATATAGTACAGTTCTCTCCCATTGTCTTTATAGCTCAAGAAATTAGGGAGGGTCCCTTCTATGATTTTTGTCACATTCACATTCCTGCTGTGGGCAAAACTGCCTCTTATCCAACCATTCCCCTGGCTGCAGTTCTTCCCTTGGCCTCCCAAGGACATTCTCACATACCATTACACTTACTGATTTAATTTGAAGCTTGTGCTAAGTAATTTTCCAATACTTCAAACTCTCCCAAACCTACAGGATGACACCAGATATTGGATCACAGACCTTTTGGAAGTAAAGTATGTATGTATTCTACATTAAGTTAATACCTTGCTGCTATTGAGCTCCAAAATGTCAGCCATCAGATCTTTTCTGAGGGCTAAAGAGTTTTCTTTGTATGAATATAACAGCAGAGGAAGGCAATGTTATTTCTTCCAGATTCTTTAGTCTTCAACTCCCATGAACCCCAATAAGTATAGCCAATTGCAAGGCTATTAGGAACATTAATTTAAAACATCTGAAAAACATTGAATTGTCTTCATTGGCCAAATAAATCAATTGGTAGTTTGCTCTAAATTTTGTATTATTCATGGTAACTACTGAGACCTAAATGCCAAAGTTATAGCTAGGACATTGTCTGGCAGTGTTCTTAGAGATTCTTTTTGGCTTGTACAATCTGAACTCATGAATAAGCTTCCTGAAAAGCTGAGATTCACTATTTTCTTGATAATTCTTTGTCTTCCTTTCACTGAAAGCGGCAGTCTGTTTTCAACACACTGTTGGTGTCAAAGTCCAATTGGACACAACAGCTTCCTCTGAACAGAACCAGACTGAGGAACCTTACAACCAAGAACAACTTAAAGGATGGTGTAAATAGACAAGAGAGGAAGCATGGTTGAGCTCTCTCTTCATTACCTGCTTCTCCTTTGCCATTTCCTATTGTTAGAAATGACCTGTCTGGAAAGAAGAGCAAGTTAATTGGAAAAGGAAAGGAGAGTTTCTTTTCTGGCAACTGCCATACTTTAAATTCACACAATATAATACACCGTGTGGTTTATTGGCTTTGGCTTAGCATATTGTAGGCACCGACCCATAGTTAAGGGTCTGTGGTGCTAACTTAGCCAATTATGGTTTCAATAAGCCATGGTTATCTGAACCACTGAATAATAGCAATAGCATTTAGACTTATATACTATCCCATAAGTGCTTTACAGCATTCTCTGGGTGGCTTACAATGTTAGCATATTGCCCCCAATAATTTGGTTCCTCATTTTATTGGTCTTAGAAGGATGGAAGGCTGAGTCAACCTTGGGGCACATCAGGATCGAACTCCAGGCCATGGACAGAGTTAGCTGCAATAATGCATTGTAACCACTGTGCCAGGAGGGCTCCCCAGAATAATACCACAATTTGGGCATATTAGGCTAGAATTGCCCCTACCTTTCTGTTGCCTTTGAGGTGATAGAGGCCTACAGGCAAAGATTATCTGCTAATCCGTAATGCAGATATTTAAATTTTGCCCATAAACAGACACACCATATAGGCTTTTCTTTAGGCTGAGCTGATCCAGCTGAATTTCTTGTTGCTCATAAAAAAAAAAAAAAACCAAGCACGTGTTTTGAGCTTTAGTTGTAGAAATGAAATTGTCTCTGATTCCTCATCTCAATTTTGTGTAAACATTAGCCCGTTAGGCAGTCTCAGGGCATAAAGACAACAACAACAACAACAACAACAACAACAACAACAACAACAACAACAACAATAATAATAATAATAATAATTTTCTTTCTTCCAATCAAAAGATGTGGGAAGAGGGAAATCAAAGATAAATATATGCCTATTCCAGTTTGTTATAAAAGCAGTTTGCTATAAAATTAAAATACTAAAAGGTTGTAAAGTAGTAAAGGAAGCACTGAGGCTCTAAATATAATAACACCTGATTCACATAGTTCTGGAAAATGTTCACTGGCTAGGTTGCATGTCAACTGCTTGTAAGTCATCCTGGGACACAGTTGAAAGAGAAGGGAAAATGATCTTGAGCAGAAACAAATGTCAGCTTTAAAGTTAATGAACAGAAATGTTGGCTTGCCGACAGGATTATTGCTCTGAAGAAGTCAAATACGGAAAGTACAAAAGTAAGCATAATATTCCTTCTTTGATGCTAGTCTACAACAAACCTCCTCCCCATCCCTCCAGACTCATGTTTACATCACCCTCTCTTTTCCCCCATGTAGTCCAACATGCTCTCTCTTTGATCATTTTTCTCATTTGGGAAATCTCCTTCAATCCTTTCTCTTTTTTTTGGTAAAAGGCTTTGGAGAGTAGTAGGACTCTGTAAGTCATAAGTACTTTTGATCAAATCCCATTAGCTAAGAAGGGACCAAAAACACATTAAGCCTGTTAATTTCAACTAAGGAACTGCAAAGATCTGTAGATCTTTAAATCTTAAGTATGTGCTCATATTTCTTTTTCTCGTGGCAAATTTACCTTTCTGCAATTTCATCATGCCAGTTCTGTGTAGTGCGTTTCATAACTAGGTTCACACAGCGTGCATAGCCATGGCTGGTTAAAAATGGCTAAACTATTGGATAGATTTGCAAAATATCTTGTTTCACAAACCATGGCTGAGTAAACAAAAATTAGTAGCCACAGATAATTTTTGTGTCTCTCAATAAATGTTGGAATAGTTATTCCCCCAAGCGTGGTCCTTCTGACAAATTCTAACATGCTTCTCTGATTATTTTCTCCTTTAGAAGGTACAAGAAGGTACAAGAAGACATTAAGAAATATTGAACACATTCTCTAACTCATAAGGAAAACTTCGCAGAAAACACAGTGGAAATAGTAGAGAAAATAATCATGTCATGCTTCCGTAGAGATGTTCAGAATAAAAGAACAAAAAAGAATTGGTCTAGCAGCTGTTCAATGAAGATGACAAAAGATAGTCAATAAAGTCTCACTCATGTCTAAGAAAAAGTTATTCCACTGGCCACTAAAATAAGACTGAAGGAGAAAGAGGAGATTTGATAATGTTGGGCTATTTGAGGAGCACTGCTGAATAATCCACTATTCTAGAATATGGAATGGATATGGAAAAGTGATTTTAAATTATAAGAAGGCAAACTGTGATGAATATTTTAAGAAAGCAAACTTCTTAACAGAAAGAGCAGTTGAGAATAGAATCATGTACGCAGAAAGTTGTTTGGCTCTCCTTTATTATTTATGTTCAAGTGGAAGATAGACAGCTGCCATGGATGTTTCCATTTGGGCACCTCCACTATTGTGCTGGATACCTTACATGATTCTGGAATTCTACTGCAATTGTCTTTCAATTCTTAAGGATTTTAACAAAAAAAGAAAATGACAGAAGACATTACAAAGAAAGAAGAACTAGAAATGGAAGGTTATGATGTACATTCAAAATTTAAAAACTGTGAAAAAAGGTGAGTCTTCTGTGGAAATGTTGACTGGCTTGGTGTACCCATTTCATGGAACCAAAACATCCTGCATCAATATTTGCTGTTTTGCTCAACTTCTGAACTATAACCTTTGCAACTACATATCTTTCTAGGGTATACTACAACACAGTCCCTGCAACTGGTTTATAGTCCATGGTATTGAGCAAACAGAATTTGATTTCAGTTAAATTCCAATATATTGCAAATCCAGAAAATAAAGTAAACAGAATAATCATGTTTCAGGTAATTATGAACAACTATTTCTTGTGTCTGTTCATACCCATGCAGTACTTACACAGTATTTCTTCTTCCTATTTATATGGCCACCCATTTGTCCAAAAAAAGCAATGAACAAAAGACAGACAAAACTTCTATTAAAACCAAAAAAAGAAACCCAATAAAAATCTCAATTACCACTAATAACATACAGCAATGCCAGATGTTTTCTATAAGATTCAGCACGGGGATGATCATTATCAGAGACTTTAAAAGAAGAGATAATGCACATTCACAGAAGATGTATTTTGTTTGTTAAGGACTGAATGATGCTTAAGCTGAAACTTCTTCAAAGTAATATCTTTCTTGGAATAGTTGACAGAGAGGATTACAGGTTGCCCTTGACTTACAACCACAATTGGGCCCAGAACTTCCATCGCTAAGTGATGAGAACATTAAGTAAATTGGGTGAAATTTTACAACCATGTTTGCCATGTTCACTATAAGAATCACTAAGAGTGGTTAAGTGAATCCAACTTCCCCCAATTGACTTTGCTTGCTGGAAGCCCTCTAAAAAGGTACCAAATGGCAATCACGAGACCCTGGGATGCTACAACCATCGTAAATACATGCTAGTTGTTAAGCACTTGAACTTGACCCTCTAACCGCAGAGATGCTGGGGCAGCCATAAGTGCAAGGACTGGCCATAAGTCACTTTGTTCACTGCCACCATAATTTCAAATAGTAAGTATTGCTTTCATACTTCTCCAAAATCATGCAACCTTTCACAATTTGAAAAAAAAGGGGGGACTAAATTAAAGTGATTCTTCTATAAAGAGTTAGGGAACACCTTTTGTGGGTTTTCCTTTCTCAAAAAGTAATTTGAGACAGAGGTGCATAGCATCAACAGTATGCTCGCCTTGCAACTTTAACATCTGCTTGACCTTGGCTTGACCACTGTGATTATAACATCTTCCCTTCTGGTCTTCTGCTTCATTCAGTGTTCCTATAACACTAATAAAATTGAATTCAGGTTGCTCACCAGCAAGTGGTTTTTTTCATGGGCTGCAACTATGGCTTTGTTGCTTTCATCTTTTCCTTTCCTTTCAATTATGCCTCTCTGGCTATGATGCCTGTCTTGTTTGTGTCTTATTGAAGGTAATTTGTTCTACAAATGATATATCATTTAAAACATTAGCATTTGTATGTGAAAAAAAATATTTGCTTAATTAGGAAACGTATACTCAGACCTTCCAATATATTTGCCCAGTCGGTACAAGGCAGCTTGCAATGATTAAATACAAAACAATTCCATAAAAGACAAAAGACAGCAGCATAAAAAAATGGAAACAGACTCGGCAGATTAAAACATTTTGAAATGAAGGACTACCACATAAAAACCATCTGCCTTACAAAAGAAACACTTGCCAGAATAGGGAAATTTCACGCAAGCTGAAGAAATATAGGAAGAGAATGGGCAGAAATTACTAAAGTTAGTCTGAAGCCTGAAGGTGATCTTTGTAGAATGGTTCTTGGCCAGAATGAAGACAATTGACTTCAAGAAACAGGAAGGCCACTGAGATATCTTTGAAACTGTATCTTGATCTTTGGTTGAGAAAATTCCAGTGGAAGGTTTTGACTATTCTGGATGACAGTCAACAAACTACATTCAGCCTAGTATCTTATCTGGGAGAATTTTAGTTTCTATTTTATTCAGAGATAAAAATTTACATGACTTGCTCTAGCATAATTTAAAGAATTATAGGACAGACTAAATGATGATTGGCTGAATTCACTGAATATATGCCAAAAACTGTGATTTTTTAAAAATATGGTGGCTAAGTTGGCTTATCTATTTATTCATCTTTCCATCTATTCAACAATATTTATAGCATGCCATAATCCAAATAGATTCTGGGTATAGCAAATCAAGATATTTTTAAAAATCAGATCCAAATAATAAAAATCATTTATTTAAAAAAATCTTACCACATCATAGGCACTAAAGGTTAAATGCCCACTGGACCTACACACTTTGGCTAGTTTATAAAATGCCAGCATTCATAGCTCAGGAGAGAAAACATTTATAAAATTGAAGATGCCTATAGCTGGACTCAACCCCATTAGCAATGTCTTAGCATGGTAAGTGAGCAAGTTCAAAACATACAGTCCACATTATTAATCCATGGGGCTTTTTTAATCAAATGGTATTTATTTTCCCAGTTGCTTGAGTTTGCACAATACAATAAACAATTAACTATTAGCTAGATGCATGAAACTCATTGAGCCATAAACTTGTCAGCCATATTTTAGTATGATCGGCTGTGCAAAACTAATGAAAGACTACTGATTTCTGCCCAGCAGGCTATACTGGAAGCAATTAAACTGACATATAAGACTCCAGAAATAAGAAGTTTTATTGTAAGAGAAGCAAAGAGGCCATTACAAAAGAATTCCAGAGACTGTTGTGCAACAAAATTGAGACCTACTGTACATAAAGACTTCATTCACGCCCCTTCCTTGGTTCATTGACAAGATGGCCTGCTAACCATTTCTTAAGGACATGTCCACCTAATGGACTTCCATCTTCGTGCCAGAGTGCTGCTGAAGACAGATCTAAGGGATCCCGCAAAAAGTGGTGCTTTCCACTAGCACGGAAAGCTATTTTCTATGCAAACATTTCATTCATCTGGAAAAGGAGCCTGATGAGGTGCAACATGCAAGATTCCAATTCATCAACTATAAAACCAGAGGTGAAATCTAGCCAGTTTGGACCAGTTCAGGGGTGCTGGTGTGGAAACTTTGAGGAGTTTGGCAAACTGGAAAATACTACCTCTGGCTGGCCCTGCCCCTTCACACCCGCTCGTCCCACCCACTCACTTGCTTGTCCCACCCCACCCCGCCCTATATATATCTCACCTTTGCTACGCGGCCCAGCTAATCTCCGCACCTCACCTCCACTCTGTGCGTCACCTGCTCTGCTCACCAAAGGTAAGCATGCCGCCCACTTGCCCTTCGCCTCGGGTTGGGGCCCGGGGAAGTGCCATTCCCCAGCTGCAGCCTTGCTCCGGAGCCTCCGCCTGGTTGTCATTCGCCTAGGTCGGATCAGGGAACATGCCATTCCCTGGCTCCAGCCTTGCTCCGTCCAGAGCCTCCGCCTGCATGCCACACACCCCGGCCTCAAACTATGCCCCCCCTGGGCCAAAGCAGTTTAACTCAAGGGCCGGGGGCCGGATCTGGTCCCTGGGGTGCTTAGATTTGGCCTGCAGGGCCATCCTGGAAACAGTGAAGGACTAGCCTACAGTGCTTCTGCCAGTGAAAACAGAGCTCCGTTTTCGCTGGTAGAGGGTTGCAGGAGGCCATCGCAGCCGAAACTGGAGCTCAGGAGCCCGTATTCTCTGACACAGCACTCGGGCTGCCACAGGCACCCCCGACATGAGTGACATAGAGCAGGCCATGCCCACCCTGGCCACGTCCTCTCTGTCCCCCCAAGGTCAAACACAACCCTGATGCGGCCCTCAATGAAATCGAGTTTGATACCCCTGCTTTAGAAGATAAAAATGTATATACTTTTTAGTATGTGTCATTTTGCTATACTTGATGTGCTAGAATTGGAATTTAAGAAACCAAACCAGCATGGTATAATTATTATTATACAACTCAGAAAAGAAACAAATGGGCAAACAACCAATTGCAAAATAAATATGTGATGCCATGCACAAACATGCACTAACGTTACTGTTGCTACGCTCTGTTCCAAGCAACAACTCCTTAAAACATATTTCAGCCCAGAGGAATTCCACTACACAATAGTTTAATACCATTTATTAATATAGTTTTCCCTAACTTGATGCCCTCCAGATGTATTAGATTTCAAATCCTATCATTCTTTCATTGCATCCGAAGTAGATCAGATTGGGAAAAGCTGGATTGATGTGTACAACTGGCTGAGGAATATTTGCTATAAAATGGCACAAATTAATAATTCCCAGGCCTACCATGATACTCCTATCTCTGTTTAATTTTTCACCGGACAGCTGTTTATTGGTACCACTGTGCTACCTCTGGGGAGGCTGCCTGTTACTGATGTATGCTGACTCGTACTGAGCCATCATCACAATATCCTGAAAAATGTACAGGGACAGCAAGCAGTACCATCCTGATGCTGCCTGTTCTCTTTCCCTCTTTTTAATTTTAATGTTGCCTGATTTAATCACTCACAAGCATATATGTCAAAGAATTGTTAATATCTTATCAATAAATGTCCAGGGGTTCCCCAAATTGGAAAAGCGATTAAAGCTTAATTGCAGAATGCTGCTGGCCAAAATTAACAAGAGAAGAATGTTAATTGTGTGGCAAGGGAAGAATCCTTGAAAGTTATCTTGATTGATTCTTAACAATGACTTGGACACATCCCCATAGTTTTTTTGGAAGAAAGTGCTTCTCAGTATGGAAATATTTTGTAAATCTGTCAGCCTTGGGAGCCATATTTGTGAAGGCCTCTGCGGCTGCAACATCTAGTGCCTGGAAAAACAGGAGGGGGGAAGGTTCACACATACTTACAGGGGTATTAGACACAACAAAATTATTTCCAAGAGAGTCAAGGACATATCAGCCTGCACCTGGAAGAGGAGTGCCAGGAGGAAGGCATAAGTTAGAGCTGGAGGAGCATTGGGCCATGTGACCATTGAGTATGGCCGGGAGGTGGATCCTTGGATTTCTTTGGGGCAGGAAAAACCTAGAACTTCAGATTCAGGTTTTTCCCAGATCTACCAACATGGTTTCTCTAATAAATTCTTACTTGGATCTAATCATGTCTGAGTGCTGAGTGCGGAACTTTGATGGAACCCTGACAAAATCTTTGTGAAGGTCAGTATACATTGGAGACATTTATTTAACACTGAAAATGATGCACTCATATATTCCCAAATGCAAAATTTCTCCAACCGTCTGCTTAAGATTTCTCCTTTTAGAGGACATCTTTTATAGTCACATCCATCCTATGAGAACTTTGCAGGAACAGAATACCTCAGGTAGGAACAGAATACCTCAGGCAGACAAAAGTTTCTATCCGTCCACAAAGGCCTTCTAAAATATAATCTCTTCCCACATCTGCAAAGGAGAAAAGCTCAGTACTGTAGTTTATCACAGATAAGAGTTGTTTTTTTTTACTCTTACAAGACTTTAAAGCTCTGTCACTGGTATCAATCCTTTTCTCTCTGTCCTTCCCTAAATTATTAAAAGCTGTGGGAAAAGATAAGATTTACTTTTGTTCAGCTCTAGTATCCTTACTGTAAAAAAATGTCAATTATTAGTATGTTTATCTTGAATTTACTGATATTTTGACTTTCAAATAGCCTCTTACGTTTTGTCTAAACCTGAACAAACTAGAACTCTCTCCCCCACCCCCTCCGCTCACTCCTGTGTACGTGTGCATGTATAGACCAATATTTTCTGCACAGCCTTTTTGGCTAGCGGGGCATGTAGGGTCTTCTTAAATTCTTTTTGGGGAAATAAGTGCAGTGCATGTGTTTTAAAGGACAGAGCAGCAATGATAAATAGTTGCAGCAAAAACATTAGAGTCTCACAGCACCCTGAAAACTATCACTTTTATTATGGTGTAAACTTTCATGGAACTTTAATTTTTCCATCAAATGAATGTAACATGTAACAAGAATGGCTTATTCATATGCAGCGTTTATCTAAGGATTCTTTTAAACAAAGATTTATTGAAGCTATATTAGCCTGGCTTCCATATAATCCTAAACCACAAACCCGATTCACAACAAAGCTTTACAAATTGCATTAATGTAAAACCAAATCCCACTTTGTGTGAAGTCTACTATGTACACAACACAGATACGTGCATTTAGGGGATGGAATAGTAAATCAGTACACTCATAGTACACTGACCAGAAAGTCCAGTTGCCTCTTGAAAAAGCACTTTGGGGACAACTATGACCTGGATGACTGAAAATCTCCACAGACATTCTGTACACTCATAGTATTGAACTACACCTATGTCCAAAGTTGGATTAACATACACAATGGTATGTTAAATGATAGATTACTGTAGGGCACTCTTCAGGCAACCCTTGAAGGTGGTCCAGAAATTGCAGCTAATCCAGGATGCTATAACATAGGTGGCAAAAGGCACATCAACCCCAAAAGGCACATTCAACTGGGTGTTATTTCCCAAACCAAATCCAAAATACACACTTTGATTATAAGAATGGCTACACCTGTACAATGACCAGTCAGGCCTTGAACAATGTTCTTCAACAGGTCACATCATGTATATTGACAATGCATGCTGCTTTTTCTTTTGTCAGGTCTCTATTATTATCATGGAGTAAACTGCAATTGGATTTCAGTCTTATTTCCTCTTTGTTACAGTTTAGGAATGGGCAGAAAATTATTTTTGTGAACACTCTGTAGAGAGTTCAGGTATGTGTGTGGGGGGTTTAATCTTGATATTTGTGTAGCTATCCACAGTCATTTGGGAGGGGGCAGCTTAAAAATGAAAATAAAATAACTAGAAAAATGGAATTGAAAAGAAATCAAATGTAAAAAGTAAAAAATAATAATTATCTGTTGGTTAAGGCCATGTACAATAGTAGTAATTTAAACCAGATGTTATTGCATCAATGAACTGATCCACACTTATTGTTTATATAGATTCATGTATTGTATTAAGCCTTAATGCAATTTTATTTGTTTTGATTTAGTGCAATATGTTTCGCTCAATCATTTATATTTTGCACATCATGGTTAGGGTTTAATATTTTGTCTGAACTCAGCATAATGAAGAACAATCCATATAAACCCCATATAAAATGTTAGCCTTTGAAGACTCTTCAGTATTTATATTTTAGAAGTTACTTATAATGAAGAAAAAATGTAATGCATTCATATGCATTAACATTCTACAAAAAGGATGGACATCTACCAGGAATGTTAAGGGAGAGTTGGGAAAATAAATACTTGTGAAGAAGTAGTGATTTTAGACATACAAGGAAAATCTACAAAGTATTCCTACTGGTTAGAGATTTTGGGAACGTTTTGTTCTGATCTTATTAGGTCATCTCTCCACATTATTAAAACTTGAGTTGATAATATGGAGAGATGACCTCATGAGATCAGAACAAAATGTTCCCAAAGTCTCTATTTTTAATCAGCAGGAATACTTTATAGATTTTTCATATAGTTCTTAAACTTAAGAAGTTATAGTAATACAATAATTGAGAAATAAATTTCCTATTCATCTCATCTTCTTTTTTCTAGAATATGTCTCAACAATCAGAACATATAGCTGCCCTAAAATGACTTTCTGTACTTCTGGAATTCTCTGGATCTCTTGGAGGAAATCAATAACACACAGAATTGTGACACATCTGGAAGTTGTCTATATGAGGCTAAACAAATCCAATGAGATTTCACTCACTACTTAAATACTAAATAGTGTAATTAGAACGATTCTACAATGCTTCTACATTTCCATTATGGATCTATTCCTATTGAGGAAAAATCATTAACCTCAAATTACAAGAATTACAGATTGATACTCCATAAATAATTCAGCTAAATTGGTTTGTAGATACAGTCCCACCAAGCACAAATTTACTCATAGTTTATTAAATGATTACACTGGTTCTACAGCATCTAGTGAAATAAAAGGGTGCTATTTGAAAACTCCAAAAGTAAGCTAATGTTTAAGAAAAGTTGTCCTACAAGCAAATCAGCCCTGTGCTATCAGTAAAGAAGATTACCCAAGATTATTCTTCCCATTTTAAGATAACAGCTTCGAAATAAGTCTTCATGCTTGTGTCAAGGGAAACTCCTGATCCAAGAAGAGACTATTAAAGTATTCCACACAGTCTAGGCAACTCAATGTCAACAATTTCATTTTTTGACTCGAAATATTTTTATTGTACTGGTCCAAAAATATTCCAAATACAGAATATATCATATTTTCTTTGCAAATTAGAAAAATGATTGACTCAAAACCCAAATTTGCAAAATTTCATAACTACTAGAGGTATGTAGTTTGGGGAAGGTGCCTTAAGATGCGTGGGAACATGAACTTGTCCTGCAACTCATTAAAGCAGCTGCAATTGTTTTCAAGGTTGCATGACTGTAGCAAACATCTCCCTAAAGTAGCAATGTGATTCTGAATCCAGTTGCAGCTGCGTAGCAAATCAGAGTGGTGTTGTATTCACATTCCTGCATTCCACAGCATTTTTCCCAATTCAGTTCAAAGCTTTGCACGACTCCAATGATTACTCTCAACTATCATTTATTTGTAGTGGTTATCTTAAGATTTCCCTGCTTTTTCCATTCATAAGCTAGGTCAGGGGTGTCAAAATCAAGGCCTGGGGCTGGATCTAGCCTGCGGGGTGCTTAGATCTGGCCCATAGGGCTGCCCTGGAAACAGCAAAGGACTGCCCACGGTGCCTCTGCCAGTGAAAATGGAGCTCGGGAGGGCTGCATGCGGCCCTCCCAGGCCCTGTTTTCGGCCACAACGGCCTCCTGCAGCCCTCTGCCAGTGAAAATGGAGCTCCGTTTTTGCTGACAGAGGGCTGCAGGAGGCTGTCACAGTCAAAAATGGGGTCCAGGGGACACACACAGCCCACCCGAGCTCCATTTTTGCTGGCAGAGGACTGCAGGAGGCCGTTGTGGCTGAAAAAGGAGTTCAGGAGCCTGTTTTTGCTGGCAGAGCGCTCAGGCCACCACAGGCACCCTTGACACAAGTGAAATCAAGTTGTCCAGGCCCACCCTGGCCACAGCCACCCCGGCCCTCGAGGTCACACACAACCCTGATGCAGCCCTCAAACAAGTCGAATTTGACACCCCTGACCTAGGTAGTACTGATGTCAGTTCTTCCTTAATCTACAAAAGAGTATTCAGAATGTAACTATGTGTTTTATTATTTCTCATTATTACATTATGTTGCTTTTCCTTTAGGAGCACAACAGCTCCATGATGTAAATAGGGCCAGTCATTATTTCTCAGCACAAAATCATCCAACAAAATGGACAGAGACTTGAACCTCAGTATCAGTTCAGTATTTTAGACAGTACAGTATAATTGATAACATGTTAGAATTACAATGAAAAATATCTAGGAAAAAATAGGTTCTGTGTCCAATGCCCCTTTGTACCACATGTTTTCCATATTGCATCACATTTCTGCATCTAATATATCCAATAGTTGTTGTGTAGCTTGTCAGCAGATGTTCCACAGTTTGTGGTCTTAACTATGTTAAATCATAATGCATCTAACACATCATCTGTTTTCTGTTGGGGTGAAGCAAATCCATTTGTATGGGTCTCAGCCACAAACAGTAGAGAAGTGGCTTATAGTATTCTCCATTTAGTACCATTGAATTGTATTTTTGAATATATTGTTGTGACTTTAAGACACTGTTCAAAAGGTTACCAGAGAATGTGTTTATTCCTACAAATCATGAGCTACAATGTCAGATTCCTTATGTTGTAAAGCTGGAGTAGATGCCCCCTGAGGCAATCAATGATCCTTATGTCTAACAAATGAATGGCTAATTTTTTTCAGTAGTACCTGAATGAAACTGGGAGATGATTTTCTTTTCCAAAAGCCAACGCACAAGAGTTAGAATATGCATGTAAATATTACAGAAATATAAGTTACTTTTGTCCTTACTTTCTCTGGAAAAATACCCGTATTGAGTATTCTTAGAAATCTGATGCAAACAAGAGATCTGTTGGGATGTGAATTTTATTAACACATCTTCTTATGCTCAATCTGAATATGCATGTAAATATTACAGAAATATAAGTCTCTAGTAAATTCCTTCCACAGTTACTGAAGATATTGGGGCCTTTGAAATATTTCAGGCAAGTGGGATATATGCCTGAATCACTAAGGCTGAATTCACATTTATAGCTAGTCATCATATGGCTTGTTTCTGGTCGAACATGCTAAATGAACCCACTCACCGTGATTTATTGAACACACTACAGTAACAGTTAAGCAAACTATAGCTACGCATTCAAAGGCCAGCATATACTGAAAAACTCTAGTACCTGTTTGCTCCAAAGTTCCATTTTGCCATTGGGAGCCTGTTTTTCATTTTATAATGAGTCAAATGACCTTCACAAAGCAGCAGCCAAAACAATCTTTTAGTGCATTGTGTCGATTCCTTTTAATGCATTCTTAAAAATTGATCAGTAATTGTGTCCGAGAGCAATGTTGCAAGACGAGAATCTAAGGAATTGTTAAGAGAAATTAGAGAATAAATATTCTGCTGAAAAAACCCCTTGGTTGTTATAAAATGGAACACATATAAATTGCTATTGGATGAGTAAGATCAGGTGTTGGATACCACAATGCTAAGAGAAAGAAAAGTCTTCGGAAAAAAATATCCCTATATCTCTACTTTTATCTATTATATCTACTACCTAGTATGATACCATATACAATCTAGCATTCACTGAACCTTTTCCTGCTCAAGTACACTAGTGATGTAATGATAATACTAGTCATCTTGGTGATACTGAGATGAGACCAAAAATAGAATAAATATCAGCTAGCTCTGCAAACAATACTCTGGGTCAATTTGGAAATATTTTTCTTTGAGGTCCTGCCAGCCTGACTCAATTTGTCCATTATAAGCAGTTCTTCTAGGAAAAATTGCCATACACTTACTGGAAATAAACTCCACTCAGAAAGCAGCACTAAACAGTTGTTGTGCTACTCTTCTGCAAATCCAGATATTGGGTGTTAGGCAAAATTTTCAGACTGCAGCATAAAAAGTTACTCACAAGGACACAGTCTTTTTTTTTCCTTTTAAAGAAGAGCTGGGGGCATATTAGCCTAACGTCTGCTAAAACATTAGCCCACCATGCTAGTCAAAAAAGCACCATTCCAAGTATCACCTAACATCAGTATAGAAAAGGATTCCAGCAACCATTTCTTTTGCAGCAAAGTGGTTCTATTGACACAGCATTGTCCCATTCTCCCCTACTCATCCTCCACAGCACATCCTCCACAGCAAATAATAAATAAAAGCTGAAGCCATTTTGAAAGTGCTTCTTTGAAATTGCTGGCCTGTGAAGCAAAAGGGCACAGAAAGAGTGTTGATGAGAGAATGTTCTAAAGGCTCACTTCAACCAGCATTTATGTCATGCAGTATCCAGTAGTGTACTGGGACATTTGTAAGCATGGCTTCAGGATGGGGATGCATAAAGAATTCCATTCTTTTGTTCTTATTTCTTCACTCCTTCCCAGTTCAGTCACTTTTGGCCAATCTACCTCCTGGAGCCTGTAATCTCCCTGAAAAGCACAACCTGTGACTAGGGATTTCAAAAACTATAATCTTAGCATGCCTGGAGGGCTGAGAATTGAGCAATCTTTTTTTAAAAAAAAATGTACTAATGGTTTTTAACAAAAGCAGATAGCAAAGTAACTAAGATATACAGATGACATGAGAGGGAGGAAAGACAAAGAGGGAGTCAAAGATCAGTAGCTTTCCATGTAAAAAAACCAAGGAAGGATCCATTAGAGGTGCCTAATCTACAGACTTACTCTTCAACACAATTATCATATTATTCCTATATGTGGTTCTGCTTCTACACAATGAAGCTCAAGTCAGAATGTAATGATTAAACATTTTTTTCTTTTCCCCTCTAGGAATGAAATCAGACTACACTGCTTGCCCTGTTGTTTCATTTTTTATCTCATTGGTCACATGAAGTACACTAATTTAATGGAAAGGGCTATGAATGAATTAAGTGGCCATGTGGTATGAGGAAGCTGTGGCAAACAGTAGGTTTCTATTTTCCTTCTTAACCCATCTTAATGGCACTGTTCTGTTGTGCAATCAAGGCATCTCTCTCAAGCCATCTGGATCCTTAATCTTTGACCAACAATTCATTTTGGTTGACCTAATGATAAGGTCTCTTGCCTATTATAACCCGCTCTGTAAAAGATAGATTCAGTTCCTGTGATTTTCCATTTCAGTCATGGTTTGAAGCCAATATGAACATTCAATGAGATGAAAGTAATGGCTTGGTGACAGCCTACACTTTCTTTTCCTTCCTTCATCTCTAGCAACAGAAAATGTTACTTCACTAACTTGAACCTGCAAATCCTGACTCTCTTGGTTAGGAAGTCTAAGTATCTACCTGTCAGAGAACCAGTAAGGTAACTCTCCCCACCCTTGTCCACCCACCCATTGAAGTCTGATGCAGTGCAACAAGAATTTTCAAATACAGCTAAGCCACCGCCTTTGACTTCATGAGGCATTTGAAAGGCCTCTCCGTGCCCCCCCTCTCTCTCTCATACACACGTGTTAGCCTTTAGAAATACTTAGGCTTCAATTATGTTACCATTGACACACAACTGACGATGGCTGCAAGCTCGAATTAACTGATTAGGGAATTAGGAATGGACCGAATGCAGACAAGCCTGCTCTAAGTTTTTCCTTATATCATAGAGTCCTCGACTAGTCAGAGGAACCAAGTCCAGTCACGCCTGTTCTTTACCTTTACCCGGTGGCTGCATTCCCGCAACTCATCCTGGGTATTGAACCATCATCTTAATCAAAAGATGAAGCTGAGTTGAGCCGAGCCTAAGGCTTGAGATGCTCGAACATACAAGACTTTAACCTGTCCCCGCAAAGCGTGTTGTGAAACCAGGCCGTTGGCTTTCTTCCCTCTCTTTTAAACCCATCCTCCCCAACCCCATACCTACCTACCTAAAAGTAACCCCATAGTCTCCTTGCTTCTGCGGGAAACACTTCACAGAAATTCAACCTCAGCTCTCCAAATTCGAAGCCCGAGTTCGTGGTTTTTCACTGATTTAGAGAGGGAAAGCTCACTTACTCTCTTGACTTTCTTCCTCTACAGCCCGGACCCGACTGAGCCAGCTTCTACGCAAGCCACTCTCCTGGGTCCTTGGCGCTCCACCGCTTCCTCTGCAATCTGGAATCCACGTGGAGCCCGACCGCTCGCTCCGCTTTCCTCCCCCGCCGCCTTCGGAGGGGAATGCCGCAGCTTTCCTTTTCCAAGCAACCTCCCTCTGCCGGAGCCTGTGACGTCAAGAGACTTCTATAAGCATGTTTATTTATGGGTCAAATGGACTGAATCACTTTCCTCCGAAGGGCCTTGCTTGCCCCGCATGGAGGGCCGGGGTTTTCACGCTTTCAGGTGGAAAGCCTTCCCAGAGCCTCCGGAGCTGGGCGTGGGACCGGGGCAGACTTGGGCAAGCGTGATCCCCCAGACTTCCAAGGAAAAACCGCTGCTGGTGTTTCTCTGCCCCTCGCAGAGACTTCTCGCGGGTTCAAGGAAGTGCCCAGGAGCGTTAACAGCGTCCTTCACCTGCAGTGGGTGCCACCTACAGTGAGCTACACCTTGTGATTTTGGCGAAAGAGAGCATGTGCAGCACAAGCGATGCTGGAATGCCCCAGCGGAGCTCAGGCATCTGAAGACTTAAATATTAAATGACCGGATGCTTTCCATGGAAATTGGCCCACTGGGTATTCGCATCCATCCAGGAATTCAATATCCACTTGATTATTTACGTCCTGGGTATCCACTGTTTGCCTTTTGGAACGTCTGACTCCCATCCGGTTTCATTACTATTGTAAAACTGATTCCTATCGTCATTTCTCCATAGCCAAGCATTATCCAATCTCCTTGTTTCAACACCAAATAGTACCATAATTTTGCTGACTTTCACCATCCCTGTCCTGTTTCTATTGCAACTCCTTGCCTAATTGTGTTTATCTGATTTGTGGGAGTAGTTTATTAAAAGCAAGCTGATTGGTCTTCACTAGCTGAACTCTCATCCTTCTTCAGTAGGTCGTCAACCAACAGGTCGAGATACACATCACAGCAGTGCTGCAGAATGGGTTGAGTGCACAGCACAGTCTTACAATGAACTTTGACTTCTCTGGTGTGTCTTGCCTGCTTTCCTTATGCCCTATTTCTTCTTATAAATTAAAAAAAAAAGAACCTCATTGAATTTCTACTTGTAGCAGCCAAATTATTGCTAAAACAAGGAAAACATCCACTGTATATAGCATCTCATAGATAGCTGGCATGATAAATTCTAGTCTATAGCACTGCTTGAGAAAGTTTCTGATAAAAGCCATTTGACAGTGCAAAGCAGGACGTCATTCTTCTACAAGGATTGATGGGATTTTATTTATAAAAGAGATAAGCATCCTGGTAACTGTATGTACTAAAAATTATGGGCAAATTAAATTGTACCAGAATCATGTAAATTTTAAGTTTAATATTTTGATAATAAAAATGATATCAAACTTTGAAAGGAGGCAGACCACTCCATTTCTGAATTCCTACTTCACACTAGCATTAGAAGTTATTTCACCTCCTCCGAGTGCCTAGACAGAACACAGCAGCTGTATTCCTCTGCAATTGTCAGACACAACATAATGGAAAATTGTATTGTTTTCCTGCCTCTGATTTCTTCCCTTTCGTTGTGCCAAACCATAGTTTACTGAACTTCCCTTTGATTGCTCAACATACTAAGACATAAACCACAATTTACATACCATAATGGCTGGGCTTCTATATGTTCAGCAACATTAAGCAACCACATGTTAGTGTGCTGTGTGAATCCAGATTCACAGCCTGCCACTATTGTTTCAGACAGAGATGCTGCTGTGACAACAGAAAGGCAGGTTAGAGCAATCCTCTCAAGTGATAGCTAGAATCTATAGTAGAACTTCACCAGAGCACCCCTTTATCCACCCTATGAAATACTGCACCAAGCCAGCATTTTTCAAGTGGGGAGGGGGTGCAATTCCCCAGGGAGTTAAAAGACAATAGATGGAGGGTTCCTGAAGTTCTTTCTACAAAATTCATTACCTGCAACCTTATTAGTTTGATGCAAACATACGTCAAATGCAAGGCAATGTGAGGGATCCAAAGCCCTGTATGGAGCCTCCTTTCACAGGAGGAAATAATTACGTATCAATGAAGAGGTTTATATGCAAAATTTTGACATTTCCTCTGCAGAAGGAATTTTGACAAAAGGGAAGGGAGGAAAGGCTCTAAAGAAGCATCGTCATTATCCTTAGCTATTCAGTTGTGTCCGATCCTCAGGCATTCTATGATCCACTCTCCATGCCCCTTGGTCTCACATCGCCTCCTTCTGATCTGCCATGTTAATCCCAGTGTCATCTTTTGTAGTGTCCAGCCAGCGGTTACTAAGGTGGCCACTTCTCCTTTTTCCACTGATCACTCCCAGCATGATTGACTTTTGAGTGAGTCAGTTCTCATTACATGACCAAAGTATGACAGCCTCTGCTTGGTGATCTTGGCTTCAAGTGATATTTTTGGTGATGTTCAGTCTAGGACTTCTTTGCTTGTTAATTTTTGCAGTCCATGGGATGCATAATAGTCGCCTCCAGCACCACAGTTCAAAGGCATCCACCCTTCACCTATCTGCCTAAGGAAGCAGAAAAAAAAAATCACAACAGTAGCAAGAGGGATCTACAATGATCAATATTAAAAAGAAGAAGAAGAAATGGTCATAAATGTTATCTCAATCTGGCTATGCTAGGAGATAAAGCACCAAAGGAAACTTACAACGTATCAAGTTGCAACATGTTAAAATTAAGAGAAGCTGATTAAGGTAAGGAATCTCTCTCTGTCTCTCTCTGAAATTTCTACAAAACTTACTTTACCAAGTTAAGATTCTATTAGTGTTTTTAGCGATGTCTGCAGGGTAAAATCCAAAAAGTTAAAAAAAAAAGATGGGTGCCACTGGAGAATTAAAGCTCTACCTCTTTTGTGTGTAACATCAACACATCTACAAAAAGGGAGGCAGTCATTACTGCCTTCTTGACTTTTTTGATCCTCCTGCAAATATTCTTGCTTTGACACAGAATAATATTTAATTATTAAGAGAGGTATATTGATTTCTCATCCCACCCTAACCCTAATTAAATAATTAATGATTTATTTATGGGGCACATTATTTTAGTGGGGTACATTATTTTAGTGGGTCGCAGTATGAGATTATATTGGGCTGCAGACTAGATGCAGGCAGGCAAGAGGCAGCTGAGCCCACAGAAGCAATGTGGTCATGGCAAACATCTCAGAAGGAACATTCACTACTTTCTTGGACTGTAAAGACAGCAGGTAGGAAAATAACGTACTTTCAGACTTAATTCCATTAAGGTATCTTTATAATAAAGTAGAACTAGTACTTCTAGATGTGTGCTTCTTGCCTGGACTACCTTACAAGGTTGACCTCACAAGTCTAAAAGTGTAACTATCCCTTCACTTTCTCTCCCTTTGCTAGGGAAGGTCTCTTCTGAGATATTTGCAATGCCCACATTTCTTCTGTGGGTTCAGCTAGCTGTTGTCTGACTTGTATAGTCTGTAGTTCTTCTACCTGTCTCCCAAGGTTATTTTCATTTATCATCACATAGTCACATAACACTTGAGGAACCCTACAATAATCATATTTTAGTTTTGGCTTAGTTTACTGTTGGTATCCAACTACTGAAGATAATAAATCAATTTTCTGACTGTCAGTTCCATTTATTTAAAACCCGAGTATTTACAGGACTGTCTCTTCACAGTATCTCCTTACATATTTTGCTTTTCAAGAGACTTTCTCCAGTTCTAAAAATGAATGGTATACAAAATAGTGCCTCTTGGTGGTGGCATTCAGACAGTTGCTGTCTATGCCCCTTACATGCCTAATTTATTTCTTCTTTTTGATTTCAGATACAAGCAAAACTTGTATTTATATTTTCACAAATAAATTGAAATATGGTAATATGTATAACTGATGTATTATTATTTTTTTTGCTATTATTTTTGGGCTTTTGTAATTAATGTTGAGTGAAATATTTACAATGTTTACAGTAATCATTAGCCACCTTGTGCACTTCTATCACTTCTATTACTAGCAGAACATTAGAATACAAATGTTTAATAAAATAAATTTGCAAAATCTTGCTTTGAATATTCGAAGGTTGGGTTGCCTTTTAAAAATTCTTCACTCCTCCTATCATAGTAAGTCTCTGATTATTAATAAATCAAAGTCAAAGATCACAGTTTTCTTAAAATAAGTCATCAAAAGTCATCAAACAAATCACAAAAAATTACAGTCATAAATCTGGA
>JANHFL010002777.1:54935-65600 GCA_032468155.1 Oxyrhabdium leporinum | reverse complement strand
GGATCTGGAATCAATAGAGCAAGTCAACACTTTTCCTTATTTGGAATAGACTTCTCTGAGAATGGATTTTGGCTTTCTCAATATCAAATGAGCTCACTTACATATGAATTTTATTGCTGAAATTAATAAATACCTTTTATCTAGTTTTCTTAACCCCAATTAATAAGGTATGCAAAGTTAAAGTTATCCTTATGTTCTTATATGGAACAGCTAAAGTTTGGAGCTTAAAACACATACCATTACTAAAGCAAATGCAATAAAAGCATCTGACAAATATTTGAGATATGGATAAAAGAATCTCAGCTGCTGCAATTAGAGACAAATTGAGAATTTATATTACTTAGTCGAAAATCAGGGCATAAAGTTACTGGTGTAAAATCAATGCTATGAAAGCTGACAGCCCCCCATATTGGGTCTGATAGAACATACTAAAACCCCAACTACAGACCTCTTTGATTGTACAACTCACAAACTATATCAACAGCTGTTTCCTGCCCATCTATCTCTGGAAAACAAATGTTAAAAAAAAGGTGCACAAATAATTTTGGACATAGAAGGTCAGAGAGATATAGCTACCTTCAGTAAGGTTGCCACTATGAAATGGATGAGCCATTGGTCTTCATCCAAATTGAAAAATATTTAAAATGCAAACATATCCAAGATTCTTAGGGGGGGGTACTTAATTGAGTGAGATTTGAGCAGCTGGACACAATGGCTAAATATGGAAAGTTTTAACCAAAACCTATTGACAAACCTATTAATGTTGTGAAGCTCTAGAGATAGATAGAAGATACAGCATATACATTATTTGAATGTCAACAATATAAGAAAGAGATATCAATATCTTGGATCATACATTAGAGTAGATGAATGGCCTATGGGAATCTTACATTAAAACAAAATATTCCAAATGTGATCAGCACCAAAATAGTACATAGAACACAGCTCTTTATCTGAACAAAACATTACAACTGAGAATTGCATATATAGATCGGATTGGGGTAAATTGTAGGGGTGACAATTTGATTTTCATTTTGTTTTAGTTCTGCCTTTTATTATATTTTGTAACACATAGTCTTTTTATTTTTATTCTGATTAGCCTAATGGCTAATCAATACATTCTTATTAGGATTAATTTCTCTCTATAGAACTTTTGTTTCGACTCTGCTAATTTGCCAAAACCGGGAGCAAAGAGGCCAAGGCCAGACAGAATTATTATTAAAACAGGTGTGCTCCACATCAAAAGTAGTGAATAAAATAAGTAGTGAATTTACTACGGTAAAAGTGAGAAAAAAAGGGAAGATTTAAACCCAGGAAATGTTCTCTATAGTAGATTATGGTTGCTATATCATGTTGTAGCCAATCATCTTTGTTATTAGGGCTTCTTTGTTTGTCTATAGTAAAGCAACTTATATAAGCTTTGTTCTTGCTTTTTCTATTACTATCAGTGCTACCACTACTACTAATATTGCCACTCCTCCTCCTGAGTGCAGGCTGAACTTCTACAGAGAGATTTATTGCTATGACATGGATAAAGCTCTGGCCAGATGGCTGATTCATATGAAACTGTTAAACATCAGAACAACTTTTGCATATCTTGGACCAATTCCCCACATGAGGTTTGAACCAATTACATGCTTTTATTTTGTATCCCACAACAACGATGAACATGGAAACCACAAAATTTGCATTATCATCCTAGTTCATCTTTACAAATATTATCAGACCATGCTTAATTCCCAGAAAGTATCTAGCATATAAATAGTTGTCAACCAACAAGAAAGGGGATCAAAATTAGTGAATGTATAAATCTGTCACTTTGCTTTATTTTTTTAATATAAATAAACTTTCCATTACATTTATAAAGAGCTTCATAATGTTTTCTAGTAAGTAAAAAATAAACCTGTCAGCCAAGCCCATCTATACCAGCCAAGTTTAATATTTACAACACTGTGGGGATCAAGTTATATTTACCTTACCATGGGGCTGTGAAAAGCAAAGACAGGGAACCAGAATTCAGCACCCAGATGTTTAAGAATTCAGTATTCAAATCCCTCTGGCTGTCTGCACAAACTTATTTTATTACTTCCCGGTCTGATTATTTGTTCCATTCATAAGACTCTATAAATCTATAAATTTAAATTTTTATACATTTATAAGGAATTTACCATTTTGCTCAGTTCTTATGTAAAAAACAATCCAAAAATTGAACTTATTCCCATTTCTGACATTGGGCTCTTGCTAGGCTTGAACCTTGGAAGGACTATACAGAACCACCACTGAAAGTTATTTCATGGTCTGAACTAACTGCTATTTCTGGGCCTGAATGGACAATCACAGGGGAACCTGATGGTTGGATTCACACCAAAGATTGGAACATCACTGGTTTTAGCCTTCATGTTTTTAGATTTTCTTAAGCCCCATCTTTATTTTTATGAATAACTTAAGGTGGTGAACACACCTAATACTCTTTCCTCCTCCTATTTTCCCCACAACAATGTCCCTGTGAGATGAGTTGAGTTGAGAGAGATCGGCTGGACCAAAGTCACCCAGCCAATTTTATACCAAAGGTGGAACTACAGGTAGTCCTTGACTAATGACCATAATTGAGCCCACAATTTCAGCCGTAAGTCATTAGGGTCATAAAGCAAATGCTGCCTCTGCAAAGAAATTGAAGAAACAGCGGACCACCCAGTTAGCTGCTGCAAGAAAATCATGCAGACTGACTATAAACAACATAAACAAAGTAGCAACAATGGAACCTTGGAAGATTTGCAAGAAAAATCATTTCCCTGCAAGCAAAAATTGGTGAGGCCATAAAATGGATAAAGTAACAGAAAATGAAGAAGCTGACATGCTTTGGGATTTTAGAATTCAAATGGATAAGCACCTACCACCTTACACCCTGGATTTAGCAACTGTTGATAAGACAAAATAGTCTAGATAGTGGACACTGTAATATCTGCAGACAGCAAGCGAGAAGAGAAGGAACAGGAGAAAATCGCAAGTACAAAGAGCTGCAATTAGAACCAAAAGACTATGGCAACAAAAGAGCAAAGATAGTACCAAAAGTAATAGCTGCAATCCCAAAACAACTGGAGCACCACTTGAAAAGCATTGGCATTGACAAAATCACCATCAATCAATTGCAAGAGGCAGCTTCACTCAGAACAGCTTATATCCTGAGATGTAGTACCTTTAATACCATCAAACAACATCTGCCTATACTGGGTCCTTGGGAAGGATTCAATAAATGGAGAAAAATATCATATCCAGTCTAAACATCTGGGTATGTGACCAACCCACACACCTGAAAGAAAGCAGGAAATCTCTGACTTGTGGAACTCAAAGAAGCTATGCAGCAGAGAAATTATTCATGTTAGAGAATCCTATAGTGAAAATAAGCAGGCCTGGCTCTACCATTAGAAAAAATGAGATGACTGTCTTACGGAGCAAATCTTTGATAGCAATAGTAACAAAGCAATAGTAACAATAAAATCAGCCACCATCTCCCTCAGACCATTTACTTCTGCTGTTTCTCATGGATTTAGCTGTATTGAAGGACTGTGTAAAATATGTTACCCAAAGCCATGTTGCTATCCTCAAGTATAAAGAAAATTAGCCCATCACTTGCATTTTTCATTTGCAATGGAGCAAGGGTGTCAAACTCACGCCGTCATGGCGGTGTCACATGACATATTGGGACTTTTCCCTTTGCTAAATTGGGCTGGAACAGGGCCAGCACGAGACGCATCTGGCCCGCGGGCCGCGAGTTTTACACTCCTGCAATGGAGTTATTTTTTGTACACAAAATGGGGGTACAGATGACGTTTTTCCTTGCCCACAAAGTAAAATAACTTGAGTCAGCCTTGAAAATGAGACAAATCAAAATGGTGCTTCTTCACTTTTTCCTCCTATTTCTGCTCCTCAGCAGGAAACAAGCTGTTTCATAATTGGATGGTTAAAACTCCCACAGGTTTTGGGGAAAGATTGTTATCAAAAGGAATACTACATTGAGATTAATGTATATTTTAAAAGGAATTTCAATGTTAATTCCTATGAAGTATAACCATTAAAAAACTAATGGAAATATTTTTATGGCAGGTTAAAGCTCTCTGAACAGCCTTGCCCAAACTGAGGTGATCTCATAAAGGTGGCTTCAACCCATTCAATTATATAATTTGGGCTTTTGTTTTAATATGTATTAAATATTTATGACCTTTTGGAATGAGATATTTTATGTTTTTATTTTGGGGTCCATTTATAGAGGAAGGGTGTAACACTTGAAATCTTGACATATTTTAGGGTCCAGATATATTGCATAAGGCATTGGCTGGATTCTTACATTGCATTAAGTCACAGTTGTTGACATGTTTTTGACTTTGCATGTTATAGTTACTGTATTTAAGGTTAAACACACCATGGCTTAGCACTCTATGTGAATCTAGTCATTCAGTTTATTTTTTAAAAATATGAATTTTTCCTATTTATACACATTCTACATCAATACACAACTTTATATTAATACATGCAGTTGTTAGTTTACAACTCAAAAATGCAGATAGACATTTTTGCTTAAAGAGACAATTGCTTAAAGTGCATCTATAAACAATCGCTTTACAATGTATTAGAAATGTCAAATTTTGGTACTCACACATTTTTAAATATTACAAATTTATATAGAAACAAGAAAAGACAACAAACTTAAATTGGAAAAATGAAAAGTGCAATAAAATTAGAATTGACAAATATTTTCATTGTAGATACTTTCAGAAAATGTACATACTGATGGGATTTATCAGCTTTTTCATCTCATAGTATGCTCTAAGCTTTATTGTACTCCCACAGCCTTGTCAGATCATTAAGTACCATTTACTACATCTAAAATTATTATAAGAAAGTTTTCATGCCAGAACATACAAGAAGCCTTTGTAGGATCATAATTCTTTTATGAAGAAAGAGTTGTTAACAATCCCCTAAATTATTTCCCTGATACTTTTTTCTGTTTATTCCTTTGCAGCTTGATAGCTCATGCTTGCATTTGCTGCCCATTAGGATCCAGAGAACACAACAGTTTATATGATTTCTTTTTGAACTGTGGATATTTCTAAGTTTTGACTCCAAACAATATCAACAACAGAGGGCAAAGGGGAATATGGCAAGCTGCCCAGGAAAAAGCAAGCTGAGTAGACTTGGGAATTGGACACAAAGACAATAAGCCTTCAAGCCAGTCTTCATTAAATAGTTTTATATGCATTGGATATGAATTATGGTTTAATATATGCCACATGGAGACTTTTGAATGTTAACAGGACTTTTACGTAAATCATAAATTTATGCAATGTCTACATTCAGATTACCATGTGCAATTCTGCTCTTCCAAAAAAAGAAAAGGACAGCTACAATGGCTAATGAATGGGAACACTGTGATTATGAAGAACAAGTAATGTATATTTTTTAGAACACATTTATATGTTGAATTGTGAAAGAGAAATTCTATTTTCTCTTAAGTCTACTCTATAGAACTTGTGGTCATCCATGAAACTGAATGCGATTTCTCAGTTTCTTAGCATTGCTTCACAGCTAATGCTTGCTGTGACAAATTGTAACAAACTACTGCACTAGCTTTTGTAGTCCTCTTTGAAATAATAAATACACTCACAACGCATTGACCAATGAGCAACTATTGATTATAGTACCGTAACAATTTAATATAAGGAAACCTATGTTTAAACGCACAACACAACAATAATAGTTAGGATAGCTGAATATTTCATTTATTGTATTTTTTTAATTATTTTCTAAAATTAGCAAATTTGTTTTTTAAAAAGTTGCCCTAATATTCTCATAGCCCTTAATTTGCACATTTGAGACCACGTTTTGTTGATAGAGAATAACCATTCGTTTATGGACCAAGAAATATGTTATATCAATTAGTAATTATGAGGAATCAGTTATGAGGAATTATGAGGAATCAGTTTTTAGAGTAAGTTCTAAATTAAATTTTGGAATGACAAAGGGCAAATTGCTGTCAACTGAACTACATAAACACATCCATGATCACATCCAGAACCAATTCTGCCTCTGAAATTTTTTTTTAAAAAATCCCTCCCAAGAACAATCTTATGTATAAGTGATTCTGCCATCCGTTTGGCATTTTCCATACATATTTTGAACGTTGGTAAAAGAAACAGATTCTAGTTTGAAATTAAAGATTAATGGTCATTAATACAGAAACATAGGATAAAACTTCCTGATAGAGAGAATATTTTTGGTAAAAATGTTTTTAATAAATAGAGCCTAGGATTCAATGTTTTTTTAAAATATCCTATTCAGTTGTACACCATCATGGCAGGATTATCAGATTAAAACAAGGTCCACTGCATTATGTGATTGAGCTAATAGAGGATTTCCTTCCAGGGCCAGTTAAAGGATTCCCCTTCAAAAATATTTTGGAGAGACACTAAAAAAAGTACAGTAGGTATGTTTCTATAAAATACTAAGATCTTAAAACAATGAAGCAATTTTCCACTGTAACATCCTTGTAGTCAAATGGATTAATTCAAAATGTAATACTATTCTAGGATGCAAAGAGATTATCACACCTGCAAATTCACAAATTATCGTTAAAGGTCTCGATTTATATTCCCAGAAGCAAAACGCCTTCAAAGAAAAAACAGAAAGTCCAGTTGCCTCTTGAAAAAGCACCTTTGGGATAACCATGACCTGGATGACTGAGAATCTCCACAGACTTTTATGTCATAGTTCACTAAATAATCATTGATAGATTGGTCTGATACATATGTTGAGGCCTAAACATGACTTATCTTTAGTTGTATGTGCTATGAAAAACCAGTCACTATTTGTTATTGAATCATGGTTCATATCTTACCATATTGTGTTGGACTATCATAAAGGCTTGCTCTCTCACTCTCTCTCCCACCCACCCCTTTCTCCATCCTGCTTAGTTTTATTTTAATTATTGTTTTAATGTTTTATACTGTATTTCATACAATGTCTATAAGCCACTTAGAGTTGTCTTTGACGAGATGAGCAGCATACAAGTTTGATAAATACCGGTAATTGTAATATGGATCTGAAAAGAAAGCATATTCTTACTGTGAGGATTTTTATCATATACCTTTTTTTTCTTTTTCTTTTGTATTCTCAGATCAACTCCCGGCAATTGCCTGAGGCAGTTCTCTTGGCAAGGTTTTTGGGAAATACTTTGCCATTGTCTTCTTCCCAGGGCTGAGAGAAAGTGACTGGTCCATAGTTGCCCAGCTGGCTTTGTGCCTAATGTAGGCCTAGAACTCATTCTCCCGCGCTCTTCTGATGTCTTTACCACTACGCAAAGCTGGCTCTACCTACTGAACTATATTAAAATGCAACATATAAGCATCTGGCACTTTCCATGTATGAAATAAATGCAATATTATAACATCTAATTACTAATATTAAAACTGTTATTTAGATAGAACTGTTATTCTGACTTGTAGTTTTTGTTCTGCTACAAATTATGAAAACAATCAAAGTTACTACTCTCCTAGAAAATTTGGGATTTCAGCAATTCAACTTTTACATAAAAACGTTTATGTTTCATGTTAAAAAGACAAACAAATCTCGTTTTAAAATGCCCAACTTGCTACCTACAGGGCATTTTTGAAGAACATATTTTAATGTTTCATAAAACCACTAAACGTAAGACATGGGTGAAGTAATTGCACATAATAAGCATTAGTTCTTTGAGTCAGTGGGGAAAAAAACCACCCCTGAAATCAACATGCTCGTCACATTAATTTTTTTAAAAAGACATTAAGTAGGAAAAAGATAATGAATGAAATGATGCAATACAAAAGATAGGTCTGGTGTTGTGTGAACCCAAGCAATTTTGATTTGTTCCATAAATCTATAAGGCAGCTATATGCAAGGCATAAACAATCGTCTTGAAAACAGAAGAGATAAGATTTCCATGTACAGTATGCAGTTGGAATGCATAGTTCCTCAAGTCAGCACTACTAAACGCTCATATTTCTTTTAATCCTTATGGAATAAGGGTATTATTTGAAGCTCAAACGGACTCCTTTCAGAGGCCACTTCTGAGCTTGGGGCTCAGATTAGATAGTCTTCCGAACCACCCTCCTGATCCAAAATCCTCCAACTCCATTACCTAGGAGTTATCATGATTAAATAGGAGCTTACTTTCAGCTAGCCATCGCTAACACAGCGTCCGCCGATTTTTTTTGAAAAAAAAATGACGTCCACCCTCCCTGACAGGACATGCTGTTTGTGACCAAAAGGAGAAAAAAAAGAGCGAAACGTTTCTTTAAGTAACGAAAAAAACGCAAACGCGGCAGAGGTTTTTTTCTTCTTTTCTACTCAGTATTCAAACTAATTAACTGAGGACGCTCAGCTCCCACGCGCTCGGAGGGGGGCGGGGGGGGCGGCGGCTTTCCCCAACCGGACGCTGTACCGCAAGGCACGACGGGTAGTGTTCCTTGGTTACCGTTGCTAGGGCCGGCCTTGCGCCCGCTAGCCTGTTTCTTGATCACGGAGAAATTGATTCGCGGAGATGGTGAAGCAGACGATCCAGATTTTTGCCCGGGTGAAACCCTTGGGCAGGAGGCAGACCCCCGGGGTAGGTGACGTACAGAACCCATCAGGCCGGGCCGAACACGTTGTTGGGGAGAAAACAGTGAGTGAGAGCCGGGCCAGGTCAGAAGCTCCGAAATATTGTTCCAAAGGTGCTTTTAAAAGCCATGATCAGGCTGAGTGAGAATCTCCAGAGACACCCCGAAATATTGAAAGACAGAGAGACTGCGCAAGGGCAGAGCAGAGTTCATTAAACTTGGCATGCTTAAGATGTGTGGACTTCATCTGCCAGAATTTTCCAAACAGCATGACCTAAGGTGAAATCTGCACGTCAAAATGGCCAAGGTGGAGAAATACAGTATTTGAGTAGAGTGCACCTTGCCCAAAGGTGATGGATGAGATGAGGGAAAGCTTTTTCTGGAGGGTGGAGTGGAGAAGATAAACAGGACCCAACACAGGACTTGGATAGCTCTTCCCCAAGAAGAGGAGGACCTAGCTGTTTTGGAAGAACTAACAGGCTAAATTTGAAGCTGGGCTGCAGGCAAGCTCAGATGCCCATGGTAATTTAATTATTTTTTAGATCCCTCTTTCTACTCTGGTGAGCTCTCAGGGAGGCTAACGACATGAACAAATTCTACAAATAATAATTTTTAAAAATCGGCTAAAACTGACAATAGAGTAAGTGCTACAATCATTTCCCAGCTGAAAGCAAAGTGAAAGAGGTTATTTATTTAGAAATTGTCTAAATGTTGAGACGCCAAACACATTCCTATTAACCTTTTTCATCTTGGTATTCTAAAACCCAAATCTCTTAATATGAAAAAAATTAAGCTTTTATTGCTTATTCAAATGGTAGCACAGGAGAAGATTGCTAAATGCAATCATATTGCTGCTGTTTTTTTAATCAATAAAGAACTTTGATAAAGGGTTATAAAGCCTTTCATTTAAAAAAAGCATGTTTGGAGATGAGGCTTTCGTTATTTAGTCTTTCAGTTTATTTGTAAAATGATAGGAGGAAATAACATCTCCATATTTATATTTATTTCATCTTCCACCAGTTTTATTATTGTTTACTATCTGAAAAGGGGGGGACACAGGACTTAAGTACATAACAAGTACTGAGGGTCATCAAATTGAAAAACTCTAAAGAGACAGATTCTGTACTCATTTTGCTGCAGTGAACCTATGGCTGGGATTCTAAAGTGTGATGAAACGGAATTATTTTGGTTACCATAACTTCGATAGGTAGGCAGGTTTGTTATTTAACTTTTCTTCAGCCTTACATTCAAAATTGCTTTCCCTACATAAACTAAATTGAGTCTAAATAAAATAAACATTGGAATATTATTCATAGTTACTCAAAACTATATACTACTGAAATGCAGTGATTGCTTCTAGCAAATGTCAAATTAGCTATTTTACTCTAAATTATATGGAATAGTATGCATTTAACTCATTCCCATATTTTAGGCACTATTTTACCTAGAGTTGAATCTCTTGTACATATTATCCTATCTAAGCATAGGGATAAATCATGGAATGTTTACATTAATTAATAGAAATATTTTCAAAAGGTTACATGTATTTTTTAGATATATTCAGTTGATGAAATTGAGACATCAGCATTTGGTCTGGAGATTATTGTACCTCGTGATTTGTCGGATGGATTTGTCAATAACAAACGAGAAAGCTATAAGTTTAAGTAAGTAACTTTAATACTTTGGTTGTTTGCACATTATTATAAAATGTTTAATCATTTTATCATATAGTTCCAACTTTTTGTTTTATTTATTTATTAAATTTATTTGCCACCCATCTCATTTTGAAATAAATGACTTACTGTTTTTATTTATGAATGTTTAAAATATTTCTAAAACCTTCAAATGTTATGTAGTTTAAATTTCACTCTAAGTACAATGATACCCCACCAAACCATTTTACATAAATGTTTAGTGAATATTCTATATTTATGTTGTTTATAACAGGAACATCAATTAATTCACATTTCTACTTCTGAATGAATAAAATAGAACAAAATCACTACAAGTAGTCCTCGACTTATGGTTGGATTCC
>JANHFL010002777.1:43630-54300 GCA_032468155.1 Oxyrhabdium leporinum | reverse complement strand
CACCCTCTCCCATGGTCACAATTTGGGCACTTGGCAATGGTTTGCATGCACACCTGTTTGCAACCCCCCCGCCCCTCCTGCAGTCATTTGCATTGTTTTTGCTGAAAGCCAACGTTTACTTATTGTTTCTGACAAAAACCACACCATAGCAAACAATGGGTTTGCTTAACAACAGTAGCATTTGCTTTATGTCTATGGTGTTCACTTAATAACCAGTGCAAAAAAAGCCATAAAATTGGACATGGTCACATGCTGATGTGCTTTATATAACTTACAACTGAAATTATGGACTCCGTTTCAGTTGTAAGTCAAGGATTACCTGTAAACAAAGTCTGCTCAGTAGTATAGTGTAGCCTCCTGTCAGAAATGGACTGTTTTGTCAATTTTGATACAAAGCACAGGAGATTCTTCTCCTGTGACCAACCAAAAATCATTTTTCTCTTTCATCAATCCATAGTAGCCCTTCATATATTTGTCAATGGCTAACAACTTACTTGACTTTTCTGAATAGTTTTCCAAATAGTGCTACATAGCCAGCAACAAACTTTTAACATCTTTCTTAATAGATATTATAAAATTCCTTTATAAGGTTTCTGTTACAGCATTTTAAAACTTTTTTCTTAAAGTAACTACATTCAGATTGTTCTTGTTTTTTCTTCCAATTCAGTGTCAGTATTATTATCCCTTTGATGATGATGATGATGATGAAGCAGCATTATAATGCTTATGGCTTTGATAAAACAGAAAAGATTGTGAAAAGCTATCTTTTAATGACCAATCCAATGTACCTTTATTGGAAAATAAACTTGATGGATTTGGATATGAAATGTGTTTATTTGTAGCCCGCTTTGTACATCTAACAGTGGTATGGAAAATACTGTTGGAACACATTTTTTTCTTTATTATGCTACTTTCCTTCCCAGAATTCTCTTGGAGAGGGTGTGAGGTTCTTTGATGTCCAAGGACTGGAGACACCACAGCATAGGAAATCTGTACAAAATATTTGATTGCAACAATCACCTTCCCCAACAACAGGCTATTTATTATTCTCTAGGTCAACTCCACCCTTTTGGGTTTTGCAAGGTGTTACCACATAAGTATGTCTGTAATACTCCTTTAATACTTATTCTCTTACTATACTTAATTCAAACTAAAGTCTCAAAGTCTTTACAAAATAACATACAGTTTTTGCCTTTTTCCAAACATTCTTGCACTAGTTGGGATGAGATGCTGTTTCAGTGTGGTTGTTCCTCTTCTAGTTGCTACTGGACTCCCAGAAAAACTCAGGCAGGAATCCCACCAGGATAAGTCTTTTTGCCTTCTTATAATAGCTGCCAATCTCTGCTTCCCAGCATTCACCTTTCCTGCTATACACACCCCTCTCCCACTCTGCCTTAACATTTACTTTTGTAAGCTCAAAAGACTGGGTGGGGTGAGGCTGCCTCTGGACATCAATGCGTATGTAAAAATACCAGAGTGTGGCACAGTTAGCCAGGCAGCTGGAAGACCAGCTTGAATGCCTATGAGTACAGTTCTGAGGAAATGGGGAATGGTTGAATGCCTGAGGAGAAGAGGGGAAGGGAAACTTTCTGCATGAGTACAACTACTTTTGAAAAGAGCAGACAACCCCAATTTCACTCCCTCACTTAGGAGGAGGAGGTAGAAAACATTCACAGAAAATTTAAGGATAAGGGAGGTGAGTTAAACAAGAGGAAGAGCATGTTTCACTGAGCAAGCAGAAGTCTGTTCTGTTAATATTAAATACTTTTGAAAAAAACAAAAGTTTTCAGCAGTTTTCTGAAGACTATCAGGACCCATAACATACCAAGGGAGGGGAGAGATTAAATTTCACACATAGTTGCATGACCTTGAATATGGCAATTTCCAATGGAAGGAAGGCCATTTCTAATTGAATACCCTGCACAGGGGTGTTACTGCACAGCCCACATATCTCCAACCCACAGTGATATTTCAGATTCAGATTCCTTCCCCTTCATAGCATCCTCCTCCTCTATTTCACTACTACTGTCAGTGAAAATTTATTTTTTTCACCTGGTTTTATGGCAGGAAAGAAGAGATATATGGCTCATTCTTTCCTCCTAGAAAATAAAATTAATTTTTATTTTATTTTCATTTGTTTTATATGGAAAGAAAAAGCTTCTGTAACATCATATTGGTGTTACAATTTTAATATAAGCATCATCATCTATTCCTCTTTCCCTCTTCTCTCTCACCTTCCCAATGAAATAAAATATTCTTTTTCAGCACTTCTAGTGAAGTGGATTAGGAGCTACAGGTGCCTAGTGATTAAATAAAATCAGTTAGTCCTTAATGTAACACAGGACTCTTTTGTCCACTATAGTGCATCAACAGAATGCTTTTAAGTCATTTGCACTAGAACAAAATAGATTCTTTTAATGGTGGAAGAGCAGAGAAAAAGAGTTAAAACGTGTATTTAGAAGAAGTGTTTATAGAGATACTAAAACATCAATAATTTATTGATGTTAGATTATGGAAACAAGGTACAAGACTTTTAAAGTATTTGACTTTCTGTTAAAATACGTTTCTTGATGGTTGCTTTTCTCTTCCAGAGAAGAAAACTGAAAATAGTTTGTACTGTTTATATATTCTGTTTTATTTTAGCATTTCTTAAACATGGTCATGTGTAGAATGTTGATCCCCATGACAGTAGTAAACTACAGTTTGCTTTTTCTAAGCAGTAACATTTATCACAATATTTTATTGTACACATTTTGTAAGCAGTAGTGTTTAAAGTCCTTTGTGGATTCAGTAGCACAATAACATAGTGTGGAAAAAGTTACAGGAGAAAATTGTTCAGGATTATGTAAAGCAATGTTGTAAACATTGATTTACTTTTAATTTTTTTTTAAAAAAAGGAAATGAATCAAGTATTGTTTTAAGATTTTGCATGATTTATAATTTGCAGATTTCAGAAAGTATTTGATCAGGAATCAAAACAAGATGACATTTTTGAAACTATTGCCAAGCCAGTTGCAGAATGGTAAGTTTGATTCTTTTTAATGCTCCATCTTTTTAATCAATAAAATCAGTTTATGATAATAAACGTTATTGTTTTTTAAATTGGGTTCATTGAATAGTTTCTCTTATTCCTTTTTTAGTAAATATTTGATAGCAAAGGGCAGATGAGATTCAAAATGATATACATCTTGTTAAAAATAACAATAAACAGCCTGATAGAGTCTAAATTGAATAAAGCAAGATTCACAAGTGAAACAAACTACAATATAGTATGGTGTATTGTAGTACATAATAGTATGTACATGAGAGCCAGTTTGGTGTAGTAGAGACTGTGCACAAAGCTGGCTGGGAAATTTTGGGCCAGTTACACTCTCAGTCCTAGGAAGAAGCAATGTTAAACTTCTGAAAATATTGCTAAGAAATCTACATGTATTTGTCCAGACAGTTATCAAGAGTCAAGGCTGACTTGAAAAAAATGTATGTGTTTTAATCAAGTATGGGTTAGTGTTGTAAATTCCATATTCAAAAAAAGTTTTTGAAAATATTAGGCTTATATATTGGAAATATGAAAAAAGATAAATTCACATTTGCAAAGCACATTTACAATTGAAGTGTCTTCATACAATGTGCAATTAATGGAAAGTAAGTATATCAATCCATTATGCTTACTTCTCATTTTCAGACAATATTCCCTTGAATACAGATTTTGAGATCAAAAAAGGAAAGTATGTTTAACTTACAGAGTTTGTAGCTAATTTTGATC
Organism: Oxyrhabdium leporinum; assembly: GCA_032468155.1. Lineage (NCBI taxonomy): Eukaryota > Metazoa > Chordata > Lepidosauria > Squamata > Cyclocoridae > Oxyrhabdium > Oxyrhabdium leporinum. The sequence goes on along the minus strand of JANHFL010002777.1, from coordinate 50,537 downwards.
GGAAATAAGATTACATACAACATGGACTTTGGTCTGTTGATATACGTAATTTCTTATAATATTTTATAATGTCTCTTTGTACTTTGATAAGACTTTATAGGTTTATCTGGCATGTCCTGGGCATTGTTTGATCTAGGATGAAACAACTGGTGCATCTTGCAGATCTTAGAACTTTTCTGTAAGGTCTCCATCTTTTTTCTTTCACTTTTCCTACAGCCTATTTTCTATTTTTTTTAATCTTTGGATTTGCACTTTTGATTATAGCTGTCATCTCTTTCCATATTGCCATTCGTATAATACGTACGGTAGATCTCAACTTACAACAGTTCATTTAGTGACTGTTCAAAGTTACAGTGGCACTGAAAAATAATCAGGTGTTCTAGTGCATTCAATAGCTTTAATATGCTCTTTATCTGGCACAATCTAATTGCATATAGCAGGATACAGCCAGGACTTGCTATAGTCAATGAAATAAAGATTAAATTTCTTATATCCTTTTGTTCTTTCCGTTATCTATCTTATAAGGACATCAGGTTCACCCTATTTTTATTTTTCAGTGTGGCTAACTAGATGTCTCTGCTGCTTATGGGCAGGAGATAGAGGCATAGCTCTCTCCTGCCATTGTTCAACTACAACTCATTTGAAGGCATGCTGTTCTCAAATCTGCAGTAAAACTGAGTTTTCAAACCTGTTAATCTAACATTTAAACTGCGTAAGTTAGTTTATGTCTTGCTATCTGGTAGTTGCTCTTGAGACCATCTTGAGGAAACCTAAAAAAGCAGTATAAAGTATAAATAGGCACATTAATTATAACTTTTTTTGATGATGTAAGGATTGTCTATATATGCTCCTCCACCTCTTTGCTTATCCAAATATCTGAGGTATTTTTTATCATACAAGGATAAAGCCTTTTTGGTACATAACAGCCTTGCTGGATTTGGGTACGCTACAGATGTGTGGACTTCAAGTCTCAGAATGCTCAGCAATGGTCATTTTGCCACAGAATTCCGAGAATTTAAATTCATAAAACTAGAAGATGCCCGAACTAAGGAAAGAAATTTAAACACATTATTCTTCTCAGTCTAGGAAATTAAAAAATGACAGTATGAATAAACTGAATACAAGTTTGGATGTAATTCAGAAACTATTCTGCTAAATTTATATTTAGTATAATCTTAATTAAGAATTATACAAATTGCATTTCAAATAACAGTGATACCACTAGGATAGAACTAAAATGAATTTTATGACTTTTGCTTTTTATATCAACAGATAACAATTCAAAGACCATGGCCTTCTCTGAAGAGCTTTGAATGCCTAGAGACAGAAATCCCTTTTCATTCTATGACATTTGGATATTTTCTATTCTTATGACATATATTTTGTCAAATGAAGGAGGTAGAAATCACTGGAATATGCTTCTGATAATATTTTTACAACACAATCGTTTGCAAGTGCGCTTTGATAGACATCTCTGCCCAATCTTTTTATCCTGTGCAAATTGCATGTTTCTTGAAACATAAGCAATTTATATTGCAATCAGAAGTCAAGCTAGTTGTTGTTATGGACAGCATTTTCTTCTGTTTTCCTGTGGATTGAGTAAAGCATATTCAGAACAAAGCTGTTTTTGGCTTAGTAAGAATCATATAAATGGATAGCTCAAACTTCATTTGAAACCATTTTAATTTTTCAGTGAAATTCTTTATTTTGTACTGTGTTCATATTGAGGGATCCTTGGTGCTTTCTGAGCTTGGTTGTTTTCTTGCAAACATTTCATTACCCAAGCTAGGTCTAGCACTGATGATGTTACCTAGTTTGGGTAATGAAACATCTGTAAGAAAACAACCAAGCTCAAAAAGCAGCAAGGACCCCTCATTTCAACCCTGACCTATAAATATTCTCCTTTATTATTATTCATATTTGAGAATGCAAGGATCCTCTTATATCTAATTCTTCCAAATATCACTTTTCACTCTCTTTGGAAATGCAGTAAACGTGAGTTTGATAGTTCAGAAAGAACACATACTTTATAAAAACAATGTTGCAACAGCTAGTCCTGAAGTTATATTACTTGTTTCCAAACTTCTCTTCTTTTTTTAATTTTAAAATTGCAGGATGTGTTCACTTGTTAGTAATTTTAGTTTTATTGCAACATATCTTGTTATCTCAGCAATGCTTTGTAAGTGCTATTTTAAAATAACATTGTATACACATATAATTTCAAAATATGTTATTTATAAATTGCAACGCCTTCATATTGTAGTGGTATTTGCTAATACGGTAATACATTTCGGCTGTTTTTATTTATATTCAGATATGCCAAAATTCCTCGTTAAAATTAATTGTTGCTATTTTGGTATTGTGTAGTTCCTCATGAGGGTTTTTAAGATTACAAAAACAAATTCATTATCAATTTGGCAGCTCATCAACTGAACATATTCCTGAAAAGAAAAAAGAATCAGTAAGGGAAAGAGGAGCTTTGCTGATCTATTTCCAGGAAAATGACAAAGCAAAAATGTCAGTGAAGTTTCTCAGAAACATTCCAAAGCTATTTGTTGTATGATCACATGGAAAATAAATTACAACAAAATAAATCCACAGCCATAGCAGAACAATAAAAGAAGGAACATATGTGACATTAATTATAGATTTACATTGCTGGCATAATGTGTTTATTCCCCCCCCCCTTTTTGTATTTCTTTGAACTTTTTTCTCTGTTGTTGTAATATATAGTTTGTTTTAATGTTTAAAGTTGCAGTTTATTCTGGTTGGGAGTTAAATCCCACTGAGTTTACTGTTTCTGTTTGGAATTTCTGAGTTAGTTATTTCTCACTAGTATGGGGCTTTTAATTTACTGCCTATTTTAGACCACTTAAATTTTACTAGCCACATATAAAAGGGTTCACTATATATCAAAAATAGCAATAGCATCTATATTCCACTTCACAGTGCTTTCTAAGCGGTTTACATATTGATCCCAACAATCTGAGTCCTCATTTTACCAACTTCGGAAGGATGGAAGGCTAAGTCAACCTTGAGGTGGTAAGAATCGAACTGCTGGCATACCAACCTTGAATTGGTATGCTGAAAGATGCTAATAAACAGATAATAATAGATTCACAGTAGATCAAACACAGATGAAATGAATATTTTACAGTATAGAATATTAATATCCATGTTACATTAGAAGATATTCCCTATTTACAAAAATTGGAAAGAAACTGGAAGTACCTTTTCAAACTAACACATTTTATTTGTTATCAACAAATAACTTCTGATTTTTGACTAGAATTTCTATTTATAAGAACTTCTAGTACTACAAGATGAAGTTATATTAGCCCTTTGGCAAGCAATGGACTCATAATCGGTAATTGTTATAATCTAACAATACCAACAAAACTGGAGAATTTAAGAGACTCTGAAAACTATTGCATAATATCCAAAATCTCATATAGCAAAATAATGCTTAGGATCATCCTATACAAATTAGAATCCTATGTGGAAAGAAAGATGCTAGATGTTCAAGCTGACTCGAAAAGGCCAAGGAATATGAGCCATTATTGTTGACGCATACTAGCCTATTGAAAAGGCCAAATAATGCAAAAAAATAAATCCATATGTACTTCATTGATTATAGAATGACCTCAAATTGTGTTGATCATGTCAAACTATAGAACAGAGAACCGATGCTTAGGAAAATTGGAACCTTAGAACACTTCATTATCCTCGTGCAAAATCACACAGAATAGGAAACCACAATCTGTAGTAAACGTGCTGAAACAGACTGTTTCCAATTGGGAAGGGAGTAAAAATAGTGGGGGGACTAAAGGATTTGGAAGGTCTGGCAATGAAATTTTCAAGGAGCATAACGAAAAGAAGTGGGACTGAAATTAAATAAAATCAAACTAATAACAGGTAAAGTAACAAGAACTGACAATAAAGATATTGAAGTGGTGGAGAGCCTGTGCCGTTTAGGATTAACTGACAACAGTAAAGAAAATAGCAGTCAAGAAAAATGCCAAAGTCTAGTGTGGTAGAGCTGCCATGAAGTTCTTAAAACCCAGTTGAGTCAAAAATGTCCAGGCTCAAATTATCCTATTTCAGACACATGTGAATATTTCTTGAGAATTCTAAAAAGATAGGAAAGGAGGAAGTAAATAGAAGACACCCAGCTGCAAGGTACATGGACTTGATTATAGTGGCAATGGGTGCATCACTGGGAGTTCTGAAAGGGCAAGTTGGGCACAGACCATCCTGGAGAAAATGTTTATATGCGGTCACTGAGAGTTCACCTCCACTCATGGCACATTGTCAAATGTATCTATTGACTATCAGCAGGTGGCAGCACTTGGCTGACCTAGGCTTGAAAAATTACAATGGTTTGCTTAGGACTTAAATGGGAGGTATACCAAGCTAGACAAAATTGGGGGAAAAAAGAAAAAGAAAAATCACAGAATAAAGACAATAGCAAACCACTTATGAGTGTCCAGCAAACTGTGAAGATTCAAAGGAGATTTAATATCTGTTGGAGCATATATTTGGATATTCAGATAATGCATGAACTTTTTGCTTTTATTATGCATGCTTGTGTAGGAGAAAATGTGTCATTCTTTGTTGCCTTCTCCCACAAAGAACAGTTATTTCCCATTATTCTTTGTTCATTGTCCCAGCCATTCAGCTGTGGTGAAGCATGTCACATTTTCCATCCTCTTGAGCTTGTTTTGTGGCTCGATTAAGTGCAGCTGTAGCATGTTGATTCTGGATATGTAGGTGCTTTTTGCTAGTATAATAGGTTGCTGGGTGATTTAACTGGCAGACAAAAAGGTTTCCAACACAGTGGCTGCCTGAAAAAAGGCTCTTGATATATACATGCTACCTGAAAAGTGAAAAATTGGAACAAACTGACAAATTTCCAATTTTAGATCTCTTAATGCTTCTGTTGTTTTCCACTGCAAATTTTTCTGAAACAAGACATCATTTCACATTATGTTTACACAGTATATAAAACAATACATTTGTAACCTGACTTAGATTACTTTGTCTCATATATTCTAAATAGATTTGTGGTTACATAGTTATTATAGCACAATTCAACTAGAATGATTGTAACCTAAGCATCTTTTTTGGGGGGGAAATAGCACCCCAAAGTGGAAGCACTGAACATAGGTATATTATAAATATATAGCCATAGATTAGTTCTCAGCGTCTTATTACACTGGTTTCTTAATCGTGTCTTGGTCTATAATTACATTGGTATATAATCACATTGAAGGAAGAAGATTGGTTTGCCAGCTCTCCATCTCGCACAATGGTATGCAAACAAAGCTTGCTACTAAATCTCTAGTCCATTCATACTCTTGTTTTTTTCTCCAACTGGAATTTCCCATACTTCAGATTTGGCTGTGAATTTGGCCTGATGATTTGTCTCAAATATATTGCGACTGGGATAATCCTGAAGTAATGGTTCAGATCTCATGTGAGCCTAGCAATTCTCTGCTATTTATTACAGCAAACCATCCTTTTTTTCAGGTTTCCTTCTGAGCCCAAAAATATACACTTTGCACTCTTTTTCAGGCTTGTTTCTTTGAAGTAATTTTCAAAGCACACATGGCTTCAGTGCATATGTAGTCTAGGGCTAAAGGAGTGAGTCTCACATTAATAGCGTAACAATTTTTATGAAATGTGGAAGAAAAAGAAGAGTATTATAGATCTTGTGTTTCTGAATTGAAATAAAATATATTCTTGCTTTGAAGCTTCCTGCATTATGTTAATTTTAGGCTATGGCTATGGTTGAGGAACAGTGATATACTGGAAGGAATAATAATTCTTCATCTTTTTATATCCCTTGGTTGACATGGTGAACTGGTGAAATTTTATAACAGACAAACATGCATCACATCCTTATACTTATTAGGATAGGTGGCTTAACATAGAAGTTTGTAGAATCTATTTACAGCATAGTGGAGGAAAAAACACCCTTTTTTGAATGCCACTTTGCATGATTATAGGGTTTTATTTTAGCAAGTTAAGTGTGTTTTCTTTTCTCTTTTTAAATTTTGGCAAAGTAAAGTGTCAGACCTATGGGATTAAATAGTTATGAACCTGCAGATACGAATCTACATCAAAAACCCATTTTTATCAAATTTCTATTGTAAGATTTTTTTTAAAACATTTCAGCACAAATGGGACAAATTGCAGCTGCCCCTTCCATTGAAGTTATACAGTGTGACAAGACAGATTTATAAACTATTTGGAAGATACTATTGTTATCTTCCATGTCACTTTACTTTCTTTACTTTCTCCTCCACGTTTAAATGTTTCACACATTTAAAATTGTTTAGATATATCTAAGGAAATGTTTATCTACAATTCAAATAAAATAAAATAGAGCCAGTGGCACAATTGGTAAGATATTGGAACAGGAAAATGAAGGTCTATCTTCAGCTAAAGAAGCTGACTGAATTATTTTGGAGGAAGTTACTGTCTCTCAGTCAAACTTACTTTACAGATTTATTTGTGGAAAAATAGGAGGGAACACCAAGTGTTCCACTCTGAGCTCTTGAATGAAAGGCAGGACAGAAGTCAAGTAAAAGCAATAAATATTTAAGTACAGTTCTTTTCCATATATTGAAGTGGAGTTCTATACTTGGAAAAGTAAATTTGATAATACATTTTACTTTTGTCATAAACATTACTACTTGAAAGTATCATGTCAAAACCATTGTATGTAGAGGATTGTAGAGATAATATTGATGAAGTAAGGAACTGTTATCAGAATTGTTAAAAGATAATAAAGAAGAAAATAAATGATAGCTCACACCTAGGAAAGGAGGGACCATGAGAAAGAGATTCAAAATAAGCCCACCTTGATTCTGGACAGTGGGGGGGGGGGGGAAGAGGGAAATTC
>JANHFL010002777.1:20402-40075 GCA_032468155.1 Oxyrhabdium leporinum | reverse complement strand
CCTACCTACCTACCTACCTACCTACCTACCTACCTATCTATCTATCTATCTATCTATCTATCTATCTATCTATCTATGCATGCCTAATTCTTTTTTCACCAGTTTTTAGTGTAATTTTTGTTGCTAATGCCAAGAAAGTTAAGCAGAGTGTCCTCCTTTCCCCCTCTACCATTTGTTGTTATTTCCAATTGTCAATGTCCACCTTTGCCTGTTCAGATATCTGGTATATCTTGAACTAGCTCAGGTTTATCTTCAGATTTATTTAGATGAGATCATGCTAATCGATATAGCCCACTAGATTTATCAACTAATGTGGGGAAAAAATGTTTTCCTGATTTCTTGTTTATAGCTTATGACTAAAAAGATAAAACGACTTGGAGGAAAAAAAATATCCATGTTTAGTTAATGAAATGCAGTAATCCAGAAGGTTATGTTCTGATTAAGCCAAAGATAACCAGCAACTATTTCATTCAACATTGCTTGAAAATATGCAATAGCTTTCTTCCAAACTAAGGTACAATGTTTGCCTGGTAATCAGGCAGAAAACAAATGTCTTTGAAAATTCTGGTATTTTTGTTATGAGTGGTTCTGACTTTCTTTGGCATCTTGTATGTTTTTCTTTGACATTTTGCTAATGTAGATTACACTGAACCATCTGGCAAATGATTAGGCTTCCAAATAAATGAGTTGGAGGCCTTTGCCTTTTTCATGGCACCAGACTGGAAGCTGATTTGTATAAGGCCCCATTCTCCTAGGAACGAAGATTTTGTTTTTTAAAGAGTTTTTTAAAACTCTTTTCATATGAAGTACAGACATAAATATTACTTTTTTCCACTTATACACAACATATGCCTGCTCTGATCTGACAATCTGGTACATTGTCTGTATAAAATTGAACAAAGTTCTGAACAGGATAATTGTTTCTTGATTATATTGTCAAACCTATGTTCTTCACTTACAGATGATTGAAAAAATATATACTAGATAACTTTTCCTAGCTACAGTACTGCTTGCACAGAATTCTATCATTTCCATATAAAGACCTGGAGATTTTATAGATGCCATGTTACAGATGGCTTCTTTTGAGTTTTAGAACCTTTGGTCTCTCAGATGTTAATGGACTATATTTTCTAACGAACCCTATTGTTCCACCTAATGAAAATTGTAATTCAGGAATACACCAGGAATCAGAGATGACCATGAGTATACAATTAGGCAGGGCATATTTTGCAAATAATTTAGAAACGGTGCTTTATGGTACATGCATCTAATCATGGATGTCGATTGGGTTTGCAAGTTTTTGACTGGCGTGTTCTTTCCCAAGTTTAATTGTTGTTGCACCATCTGCAGAGGCTGCATGATCCTGGAAAAGATTAAGTTGCTTTAAGGAGGTGCAAGCAGATGCCACATTTGCGTGACCCCTGAATACTCCAAAGCACATTTTTCAGAACTGATTCTGAAGTACTGTGCAACTCTAGTATATTTACGGAGTATGATGAACAAATGTACTCAGCATGCCTGAAATTTAATTGTAAACTGTTTTTGGAATGTTTGCCTGGCTAAAGAAAATATAATACCACTTTTCATTTAGCAACAAAAAAATAATGATTATTTCTTTTAAAAAGAGAGCTAGTTTGATGTAGTGGTTAAGGTATCAAACACTGGGAGAACATGTGGCTGCTGGGTGACTTTTGGCCAGTTGTTCTGTCTCTTCGGCCAAATCACCTCACAGGGATTTTGGGGGAAATAGAAGTAGGAAGCATTATGTATGCTGCCTTGATTTGTACAAATATAGACGGAATAAAAATCAAAGAAATTATTAAGAACAGTTTGAAAATGTACAAATTTACATATATGCACATTTTGTCTCCATTTTCAGTGCTCTGTCTGGCTATAATGGCACTATATTTGCCTATGGGCAAACAGGCAGTGGCAAGACTTTTACAATCACTGGGGGAGCAGAACGTTACAGTGATCGGGGGATAATTCCACGGACCCTGTCTTACATATTTCAGAGATTGCAAAAGGTACAGGCCATTAGTTCTGTTCTTTTCATTTAAGAATAACTTATTTACAGAAATGTACAGTTATATAAATAAATTTCATGTTGCTTTCTGTAGCCTCAAGAAGATTAAGGTTCTATACGTTTAACAGGAAATGAAAGGACTAAAAATTGTCAAGTTGCAACTGTTATTTTAATAGAAGAGAATATCTGTAATGGTGGAGTCCTTTGCTTGTAGATATTTCACTACCTGACTTGATAACAACAACAGTACTAGCTCTCACTAGCACTAATAATGTTACTTAGTTGGGTAATGAAATGTCTACAAGCAAACAACCCAGCTCAGAGAGCACCAAGGACTCCAAGGTGTTGTTTTATGTAGGAATGGTATTGTATCATAGAAAGCTGGCTTAAAGTTTTAATTCAGCCTGGCATCATTCAGTTTGTATGGCCACCTGCTCAAAAGTTTGTATTAAAAGGTTAATATTTATGTGATATTTCTTTAAAACTGTAGTACAGTTAATGCCCGAGTTTACAACAGCTCAGAAGATCTGAGTCTCCCTTGCTATGAAGGAGCAGATGTGTTTGCATTTCTCCTAGAGTACTCTTGCAAGACAGAAAGCACAACCAGATGAACTAATTTTACCTTATTGTAAGGATACATTAACAAAATCTTGCAAGTCTGAAAGTACATCTGTCCCCCATCATCTCTACAGCCCAAGAAGTATGCCATGCCCACATTCCTTCTGCAGACTAAACTGCTTCTTATCTGGGTATTTCTTTGGCTGTGGCTCTTCCCTCTGTGCCCTAAGGTCATTCCCATGTAGAGACTCTGGCTAGGTGAGCATTTGGCCAGGAATCTTACTTGGAATTCAAAGACTTCCCAACAGTAACTTAAACCCTCAAACAAATTACTGTAAGGCATTCTACATAGGGTTGCCTTTGAAGATCACTCAGAAACTGCTATTGGAACAGAATGTGGCAGCCTACTTACTGGCAGATATGAGTCACCAAGGACATATAATGCTGGTGCTGCAGGCCCTGCAATTCCAGATGCAATTCAAAATGCTGGTTTTGGCATGTATAAATATATATGACTTTCAACTTGGCACCAATTACTTGCAGGACTGCTTCCCTAACAGAACTGACCTATATACAATATTATACTTGTCCCTGGTAAAGTTTCTGTTTGTTCCCCATTTCAGTGAAGTGAGGGGATCTGAGGCCATCAGACATTGTTGTTTGTTAATTGCACCGGTTATAGGGGTTAGGGCCTCTCCTTAGGAATTAGACTGGCCCTACTTTAATAGCTTTCTAAAGTATGAAAAAAATGGAGGTTTTCTGGAGAGCATTTGAGAATTAACTGATTCATCATCTCTTATTATAATTATTGAAACTTATTTTTCTTTTGAGACTAATTAGTTGGTTATTTATGATGGCTCAGTACAATTTATTTTAACATAGTATCTATAGGATTTATTGTATTTTAATGTTTTATCTTGCTGGAATTCCTTAGCATGGGTATTTGTTGATGAAATAGACTGGAGATATCTAGCTAGATAGAGAAGAGAGACCCTAATATCAAGTTTATATAGTACTAAAGTAAAAAAATAAATATAGGTAAAATCTAGATTTTATACAATTATTGATTTTTTTTCCTTTTAATTCAGGATAGCAGTAAGGTATATACCACACATATTTCTTACTTAGAAATTTACAATGAGTGTGGTTATGATCTGCTAGATCCACGGCACGAAGCCTCCAAACTAGAAGACTTACCGTGAGTAATGCAATATTTGTAAAAATCAACACATCTCTTTTCCTTTTGTCCTAATTCTAATTCTCTGTGTATGTCTGCCTGTCTGCATATCAAAAGAAATTAAAATTTAAAATTTATAGCAAATTAAAGTTTCTGTGACATTGCTGTGGCAAACAGTACTGCTGGGTTTTTTTTTTCTTTCAAATGTCTTATTATATACAATGAATCAAATAAACACAACTACAATAAATAATTAAAGACTACAATGTTATTTTCCTAGATTTTTCATGGATGAATAATAATAAAAAATTAATCATGGCTATATATTGGACAGTGCTTCAACAGTTTTGTAACTATTTGCAGAGAGAGGTTTGGCCTGCAAACTCTGCAGAGAGAGTTTTGGCCTGCAAAGAGTTGGCCTGCAAATCTAGTTTGCTACTAGACTTTTGTATATTTGTGTGTATTAATATATAATATTACTACGTATGTACGTGTGTGAATATGAATATTGGAATAGTACAGTAAATACAACATTTTTTCACTGTCACATACTCTATATTGGTGGAAATATTTTTAAAAGATCTCCTTGTCCATATAGAAACAGAAAAATTAACTAGAAATATTAGTACTATTTAATATTTTATCTCTCACATTGCAATTGTATAAACAGCTCTATTTCTAATCTTCTGAGTCCTTTCTTTAAGTAAAATGTATATATGTTTTAATTCTAATTTGGATCTTGATGTGGAAAAATACTGCTAATTTATTCATAATGACAGAGGAGGCAGAAGCAAGGTTTATGTTTTCTTTATAAACAAAGAATGTTTTCCATTTGGCCAAGTGTATGGAATTTGTAGATTCTTTTTAAAGCTAAGTGGAATGTGTATAAAACAATATTAGCCAAGTTGAGCTGGATAAATTCATCAGTTGCATCAGCCAAGTTGTAGAACTTGTAAGAAATGGAACATCTGAGGACTTCTTTTAGAAAAATTGTGGCCTTTACTGTTCCAGGTCCAAAAAGGTACCACAGTTCCAACAATTATCTATTTTAATACTGAAATTAATATCCCAAAGGTGCTTTTTCAAGAGGCAAATGGACTTTCTGGTTTTTGTTTGAAGACATTTTGCTTCTCAGCTGAAGAAACTTCTTGAAAAAGCACCTTTGGGACAACCATGACCTGGATGACTGAGAATCTTCATAAACACTGAAATCAACATGTACTTATGTTTCAGTAATGTGGCCTATAGTTCCTTTTCCCATAAAATTTTTCTTCCAGGCAATCCACTGTTTAAACAAGCCTGCAGTAAGCTCATTTTGCTAAATTGTTGAGCAACGTAGAATTTTCTTTAAATTCAATTTCCTTGTTTACTATAATAACAAATAAAGATTTCTCTTCCTAATCATCTGGAATAGGGCAAGGTAGTATAAAGGAGATTGTTAATGTTACTTTTTATATCTTTAATATTGAACAACTCAATGTTTTCCTTCAGTAGAATAAGTAATTCTGAAATATATATTTCATTTACTGGGTAATCTTGCTGTTAGTAGCTAGAGTTCCATAAACATTAAAGCATTTGAGATGTATATATTTATATGATCAAAAAATAATACATTTACTTACTAGCAAAATTTTTGAATAAATATTCCTGTATAATTTATGATTAAAAAACTAAAACTCATACATGTTTTTCTTTTTTTCATGTAGAAAGGTGACAATAATGGAGGATCCTGATCAGAACATTCACCTGAAACATCTCTCTTTGCAGCAAGCAACCAATGAAGAAGAAGCTCTGAATCTGCTTTTCTTAGGTGACACAAACAGGATGATTGCAGAGGTGAGCATGTTATCAACATCTCTCATTCTGTCATCACCAAAAAGCTTTATAGCAAAATATATGTTTATTTATTTAAAACATGTAAATAATCACCTATTTCATATATAATTCTGGGTGCTCCTCTCCAGCCATCTGCTCAGAAACTTCAGTCAAATTTATTGTATCTTTATAAATTTTGTTCTTAAAGTATCATTGTTTCATTTTTGCTTCTAAATATATTTAAATATTTAAACATTTAATTGAATTTGTGAATCCAATGTAAATCATTGTACACAACCAGGTACTTTATAGTAGAAGAATCTATATGTGATAAGAATGGTACTTTGGCAGAGAAATCATGCCTTTCCAAATGCAGTTTTTGAGGGAGACATGTCAACTAGAATTCCCCAAGACAGGAATTTGGAGAATCTCAATGAATAACTCTCTCCTACTTGGCCCTTAGAAAGCATAATGTCGGACTTCCATTAAGTGATGGAAAAGGCACTGAAATTGAGCCCAAGACCTGTAACTTTCAGAAATGTCTACTGGAAATCTGTTGTTGGAAATGGCTTCACTGGTGTTGTTACATACTGATTCATTCTTAGTTGTGGTGTGCTGAATTTCTGGGTAGCTTCATTCAAACTGAAGCTAGCCAAAGGGATCTGGACAGTTGTTTCACTTGGTTTTTTCCCCCAGTCCTAAATGTAACATCTCTTCTAGTATTTAAAGAATATTGTACTGTTAAATCCATCCACATGTTTCTTGAAACTAGATATTTCCATTTTTCTCAATCTCTTCTCACAAGTCTTAATTGTCAGTTCCCTAGTGATCTTTACTGCCTTCCTCTGAATTTGTATGTGTTGCAACACAGTTCATATTGATAGATGAACATATAGTTAGGTCTTAATCTCAGTTGAACAAATGTGAAAATCAAAGTAGATAGGGATTTGTCTGCACATTAAACTGCTTCATTTTTAATATGACATGAAACAATAGTATATGGTGGAAGAAAAGTTTTATGAAGCTAAGTAATGAGTAAGCAAATAATAATTTGATGTGTCTTTCCTCTGGCATGAATCTGGCCAAGATAAATTTTTGTGGCAGGTTTTCTAGTAATAGTGGGAATTCTTAAAAGATCTGAAATCTTACTATTTGGTAGGGAAAATAACTCGTTATTAAATTGTAAGACTTTAGAATGGCAAAGAAATATTTTTATTTATTCATAAAAGCAGCCCTGTACAAATCACTTTGCAATATGGCAATTCTGAGGATTGACTCTTCTTTCTTCTAAGGAATTGTTATTCCTAGAAATGAATTCTATTTTCATTTCTTTGGTCTTGCCTTTCTGTATTTGGCTTTACTAATTAAATTTCAGGCTGATGTACAGATTCAGAAATAGCAAATTTAGGATAATTTAAGGTTTTTTTAGGTGTAACCAGAAACACCACACAGGAAATATACTGTATAAAAATAGAGAAATTCTGCTCACAATAGGAAATAGTGGTGGAAGTCAAATTTAATTTTTACATGGTACAGGATGTAATTTAACATTTGTGAATCTTTTTTTCTGAAAGCTTAAGAGAAGGCAGACTGCACATCCATTCTGATAGATTTAATAATCAAGAATATGACCTTGTTTTTATTTATTTTTATTATATTTATATCCCACCTTAATTATGATTCAAAACATACTTCATAGTCATGTTTTCTTGCTATCACTTCACAACTCAGTGATTTGTTGAGACCAGGAAACTTCCATCACATTGAATGTAACCCAATTTCACATTTTTTTAACATTCTGCCAATAAAAATGAAATGTAACGTAAACCAAAGAGTATAGTTATTAATCTGTTTACCATGCATTCAAAACAGTGTAAGTCTATCAACATGAGAGACTGTATCATCGGCATCAGCATTGTTTTAATGGAAGGACAATTTTTCAGTAAAAGTCTTTATTGCAGTGCTTCTCTGTTCGTTCAGTTTGGGAAGACAGATCTGTGTTGTATTTGTTTAGCTACTTGTGTTTGGAAAGTGCCTAGAGCTAATATTCTTGGCAGCTTTCACATATATTTAATGAATGTAAACATTTTAAATGTTTAAAGATGAAAGCAATACTTCTCTTTTATCTACTTTTTCATCTGTAAGTATACTATCTATGTATTCTACACATTTTAGCATATAAGGTGTTTTACCACCAAAACCTACAATTTTTTCACAAATATGCTGGTTTTAGAGATCATCAGGCTTGTTGATGATATCATATTATTTCAAGCAAAAAATTCTCCCAATTTGGGGGGGGGGTTTAAATTGAAAGAGTGAATGCATTTCAGTGTAATCAAATGTTAAGGGACATACAAGGGTCAAAAAAAAAGGAAATGAAAGTAAATACTCAGTTAAAACATGGAGTTTGTATGTAACTATTGAGAAGATAAATTTTGTACAAGGACTCAGTGAAAAGGAATTGAAGATGAATTTCTTGGTGCCATAATATTACACAAATCTGTGACCTGGTATAACTACACGGTTCTGCTCCTATTCAGGTAGTCCTCAACTTACAAGCATTTGAAGTTATAATCATCCCCAAAACTACTTATGACCTGGTTTTTAACGTCCAACATACCCTCATTTGATGGTCATGTGATTGGATTTTGAGCACTTGGACTGCATTTATAGCTATTTGCGCACTATTTGCAGTCATGTTGCACAATTTACAATGTTTTTGTTTTGATTAAGGAACTCTCTTGTACTTTTACAGGGATATGTAGTAGGACAAATGAATCCCCCCCCCTTCCTCCAATACAGTCCATTGTAAATGGAATTATTATGGGATGTTTGTGTTAGACCCGACAAGTTTCAAAGTATCATTGTGCTTTGTTTTAACTTGAACCACTTTTTATTTCTAAATGATCAGTAGCATTTAGACTGAGAATTAAAAAGTAAGGCTTAGGAAATGCTTTCTCTCACAGACTCCAATGAATCAAGCCTCCACACGTTCACATTGCATTTTCACCATTCATATCTCAAGCAAAGAACCAGGATCAGCAACAATTCGGCGTTCCAAACTACACTTAGTGGACCTGGCTGGTTCAGAGCGTGTTGGGAAGACTGGAGTTGGAGGCCAGCAACTGACAGAGGCCAAATACATCAATCTGTCTCTACATTATTTGGAACAGGTAAAGTTGATCCAGTTTCCATTTTTTGTATTGTTTTATAATGCTCATGTTCTCTTGTACTTGGCATTTGAACCACTGAATTTTGATTTAGACATGGAACACGATGGATCTCAGGTAGCTACTCTGTGGCAAAATTTCTGTACTATACTTTAATCTATTGTACCATTTGATAATCTTATTTAGATATCAATTTAATAACACATAATGAAATTTAATAATAGTATTTTTATTTATAGGTAGTTCTCACTTAACTACCATTGTTCAGTGACCCTTCAAAGTTATGCATGTGATTTGGACCAAATGCAATTGGCAGAGATGGCAAAGTACTAGGCAGCCAAAAGGACAGAGATGAGGAGGGGAAAGTAGACAGGAAGGGAGAATGCAGTATGAGACCTTTGTGCTTTGTGGCAAAGTAGATGATAATCCACCTTCAGTGAAGATATTTGACAAATCAAATTATCATAACTTCCAAGGCGCTGGCTCTGTGAGGGAAAGGGACGATCCCAAATGTCCCAAGCACAAAAAATTGAGTTTCATCAATCTAGCAAGGTAATTGCCTGACTAATCATGCTACCTATGATATTCAGAGACTAAACAAATATAACAACGTTATAATTTCTCATCCTGGCCTTCAAATATGGTGTCAAGATTGATAAAGTCTGGAAGATGCATAATTGTGGAAGTAGATGTGCTGCAGTACTTTCTTCACTATTTTGCTCTTGACCGTGTTTTCAAATCCATTGTCAAACAGAGCATGATGCTTTCTAAAACATTCAGTAAGATTGAATAGTCAAAGTAATTGAAAACTTTCCTCTACATGAATAAGTTTAATTTTTTTGATCTACTTTTGTTATAAAACAATGAAGTGATTGTGCCTAAACAATCATCAGTAGTAGGATAGAAGGGTCTGTGTGTGCATGTGTGTGTGTGTGCATGTGTGTGTACACACACACACACACACACACATATGCAGTTTCTATATTGCCCTTGTTGCTAACATCCTACTCAAATAAACACTGATTAATATTACTCCAAGCATATTGTATTATACAGATTATGTTTTGTGCAACTGTATGAAAAACACTAAATTTTAATGTATTTTTTAATAATAGGAAGACTTATCTTAAGCAAGATATCAGAGTTTACTAAGCTTTTCTAATATTACCTATATTTCAGGTAATCATTGCTCTGTCAGAAAAAAACAGATCTCACATCCCCTATAGAAACTCCATGATGACTTCAGTATTAAGAGACAGCCTGGGAGGGAATTGCATGACAACAATGATTGCAACGCTCTCAGTAGAAAAAAGGAATATAGAAGTATGTTTTCCCATTTCCCATTACTCATTTTAATTGTTTTGATATTAATGTAACAATTTTTAAGCTCAAACGTCATTTTTAAGCTCAAACGTTTTTAAAGCTTTTAAATTGATTTAAACGGGGTTTTTAATATTTAAAAAAAAACTTTGTAAGCAAAGCAAAAAAAATTTAATTCTTTTTAATTAATTTTAAACTTGTATTTTCTACTGTTTTAAATGGCTGCTGTGAACCGCCCCGAGTCTTCGGAATGGGGCGGTATATAAATTAAACTAATAAATAAAATAAAATAAATTGCATAACTGATGCGGTATGATTAAATTTTGACAATGCCATAGCATTCTTACAATAGGTTTTTTTCTCCATTTTTAAGAACTTGGCTACTAGCTACTGGAGTGCAGAACTAGACATAAAATAAAAAACAGTAGAAAAGGAAAAATATTGAAAGCTCTCTAATAAAAAAAATCTATAAATAAATCTTGGATTTATTCACTCTCTCAATTCTCTCTCTTCTACCCCCCTACATATATACTCACACAATCTATCTGTTTTTGTTGATACCACCTTTGTTGTTATCTGAAGTAATTGAAGGATGATATGGTTGTACTGAACGTTGAAAGCATTTCGTATTCTTCACTGGAGCCTTATCAGAGGCCTGCAGATGAAAGAAAAATTTAAATGGAGGAAAGGTTGATCTTTTTTCTGAAAATTGCTTCAGATTCTGGGATGATATTTGGGAAAAAAAATTCTTTTTCATTATATTTAATATTAGATCAGGTGATAACAAGTAGTAAAAGTCATTGTGTGGATGATTACAATACAGTTCATTTTATAAAGTTAATTATATTCAGTACAGAGTAACAGTCAATCTGAATGTATCTTAATTCACATAATAAATAATAGACTTATGGCATTGTTGTTTTTAAAACGTTAGCCATGATAGAAGTATAACTAAATTCCTTAGCAACATTGAATCAGAATAAAATATATTCTAGAGCTGGTTAATAACTTGTTTATACAAATAGTAGGTAATGATGGTATAAAACATTAGCTAGTGGATCATCAGCAATTTAAAAAGAAAATATGACAAGTTAAAAAAGAGTTAATTAGTTTTGAAACTAGAGATAGATACTTTAAGTTAATTGAATTTAATACTCTATTAGATCTTTTTTAAAAATGAAAATACATCATTAAGGGCCAATGTCTTACATTGCACTATACATCACTACTGATTTATTATTATTTATAAAATAATTTAGCATCAGTCATGTACATAATTATAATTTTGAAATAATGTTTATAGTAACTAAAAGGGTGTAATACCAAATATTGATTTATTGCTGATAATTGAAAGCTCACCTACAGGTCCTTTTGCTTTTTGCCATTACTCTTTAGCCATTGAAATCTACCATTTGATAAATTTTGTGTTCTTCATTAGCATCAACCTATTAATTAGTGAACACAAAAAATAAATGTCATAATAATTTAATTTTATGAAGAAATTTGGGAGTGGATATGGTTGCTTGCAAATGATATGACATGTTATCTAATTCAGTCCTGAGATGTAATAGACTGAAAGTATTTTTATCAATCTATAATTTGTTTGGTATTCATTTTTGTTAAAGTATATTAAGACCATTTTAAAAATTGTTACTTTAATTCTTACATTGTAGAAAACCTATCTGTTTACAGGTTGATATGTTAAGATATTTTTTTCCTTTTAGGAATCTATATCAACCTGTAGATTTGCTCAGCGAGTTGCTGTTATTAAGAATGAAGCTGTTCTAAATGAAGAAATTGATCCTGGATTGGTAAGGCTATTCAGTGACTCTTTATGATAACAGTATATAATATATCATGACAGTGATGTCCACGTAATAATTATTCCTAATAATGTTATTCATTCTGTCTCCTGAATATGGTAGTGGAGGCCTATTTGTCACAAGTGATTAAAAATGTTACGTACTCAATGCAACTTACATAGGGTAGTATTTTTATTAACAATAACTAAATTACATTATTAACAATACCTAAATATTTTCTTTAATATACACAGTGATCTAATGCATAATATAAAGCAACCAGTTTGTTTTCATTTTTTGAAGTTCTGTAGTGTAGTTGTATGTAGTAGTGTATGTAGTGTAGCTATATTTAACTTGAAATAAGCTCTTGCATATTAAATAGAACTTTTTCCAGATACATATTCAGAATATTGCCTCCTTAGGGAATAAAGATGGTGAAAACATATCACCCGTAATTAATCCAGAACTATGTAGTTATCCTATGAATACAAATTCAAAGTGCTAAACCAGTAAAGAATTGAATCTCAATTGTCTAGTGTTTACTATCTTTGAAAGGAGTTTTTTTTCCCCCAAATCACTGTTCTTCATTTTTCCAGAGCATGCTGTTATTTAAATTCACATAGCTATTTCATTTCTGTAAAAGAAATGAAAAAAAGTTTTAATTTCTTTTTGGGGGACAATATAAAAATTAACAATTTGGTATATATAGAAAAGAGCATCCCATAACTTCTAAAGCAGACATTCATTGTTAATCAGTGTGATCCATTTTATATTTCCAGGTGATTATGCGTCTGAAGAAGGAAATCCAGGAATTAAAAAATGAATTGGCCATGGTGACTGGTGAACAAAGGCTTGAAGAACTCTCAAAAGAAGAGCTGCTAGAGTATTGTTTGGTTTTCTTTACGTCATCTTATTCTGAAATATATTTTTTTTCATTTGCATAATAAGCATGGACATCCTAGTAGAATTTAGTTTCAAATAATACTTCAAATTCAGAGATATTTTAAATTTATCAGAATGAGTAGTGAATTTACAGCAGCTGTAGTATTTTCACCCTGCCTTATTAATGGTAAGGGAAAGAGAAAAAGTGAAAGTTGTGAGATCCACTTGCTATTTTACTATTATCAGACACTGATTTTGGCAGTAGAAGTGAATTTCCACATAGACAATTATCTGAGAAGTAATTGGGCAGAGTAAGTGAAGTGCAAGAATGACACTAATGATCTAGCTGCTATATTGAGGTATATGAGAATAATAAATTGATGAGGAACATGAATGCGGCTGAACTATCGATTAAATTACCTAATGTGAATTATCCTTTAAGGATTATGTGAATTATCCTTTAAGGATTATTTTGTTTAGTATTGAGTCTGTGAAATAAATGAAGTGAATCAGGCTTTCCCTCCAGATATTTCTTTCAAGACATTAATACATACCAGTTAAAGAGAAGGTTCAGAGGATGCATAACTTAAAAAAGTATTTAGGGAATATTTGTAGCATTGAGAAATACTGTGTTGCTAATTGTTATCAACAAATTTCTTACATACTAAAACTCTGTAAATATTTTTTTTCAATATAAGATTGCAGAGAGCATGATCAAAAATAACCCAAAACTTTCTGAATCTCATAATCTGATCAATCTATAACTGCATAGTTTGATTATTGTATTTAAGTCACTTCTCTCTGTAAACTATTGGAGAGTTCATCAACATTATTATCTTTACTTGGATTATCTAGGTACAAGCCTTTAGATTTTGTTATCGTTTGACTTATCTATCTCTAAAAAAATTCAAAATTGGGCAAGGAGCAACAGCATTAAAAATGCTGCTGCGAAGATTTTTTGCTATAGACAATGAAGCCTATCTTGCAAAATTGAAGATACCAGTCTGTCAGAGGAAGAAAGTCTCCATACCAATTACCTGAATCCTAAAATCATTATATTTCAAAAGAAGCTATTGAAGTTTTAGTACATATAACTATGCTGAAATAAAACTGAACAAATTAATCTTTATAAATACCTGAGCATAGGTTTTTTTAAAAGTAACAATGTACAAATTGGAATGTACAAATTAATTCAGAAATACCGAAAGATAGCAATTTTAACATTTTAAGCAATTTTTCAAAACAAGGGCGGGGATTACAACACATTCCATCAGCCTGAAAAGTTTTTAATGCCAAAGTTATAATAGAGCCAATATGCAGGTCACAAATCTGTTCATATAAAGACTCTCTGGAGACTATAAGCTAATTTTTGAATAGGCATGGTTTCTATACCTTGTTGCGTGTCAAACATAACGCTGTGTTTTGAAATGGAGATGGTTTCAATCATAACCTAAATACTGATTTGCTATTTCAATTTTTGGTGTAAAATATTTTTTTTGCTGACAGAAGTCTTTTCTTGGGTGGGTATGGAACATTTCAGGCTCAGTGATGGAAATCTGTAGTAATTAGAGTTACTTCCAGGATGCTGCATACAGTGATGTTATTCAGGGAAACATAACTACCATTTATGCAAATTGTAACTGCATCACATTTTTGTCCCATATAGTTTGAGAAGCTAAATTTAATTTAGATCTGAATATACTCTCAGCATGATTCAAGGCATCAAGAATTTCTTGTGTGGTGTGTATAAGGCAGTTGGATAAATGAATGCTTGCTCGCCCTTGCTGGGCAGCTAGCAAGTTGTTTACTTGCTTACTGAGGCAGGCTAGAGAGGGACAGGGGAGAGAAAGGAGCTAGGTGAATTAATATTTGCTGATGCTTTCAAAGATGAGAGAGATTTCTGGGGGGTGGGAATTGGAGGCAGTCCCTTACCTTACTGAAGTGGAGTGGTTTCTATGGATTGAGTACAGCTAATCCTCAATTTATAGCCATTTGTTTAGTGACCATTCAATGTTACAGCAGCACTGAAAAAGTGACTTATGACCATTTTTCAACACGTATGACCGATACAGCATTTCCATGGTCACGTGATCAAAATTTTGCAGGTTGGCCACTGGCTCATATTTGTAATGGTTGCGGTATCATATGATCACTTTTTGCGAACTTCTGACAAGCAAAATGAATATGGAAGCCAGATTCACTTAACAACCGTGTTCCTAACTTAACATCTGTAGTGATTCACTTAACAACTGTGACAAGAAAGGTTGTAAAATGGGGTGAAGCTCACTTAATAACTGTCTCACTTGGCAATGGAAATGTTAGGCTCAATTGTGGTTGTAAATCAAGGACTACCTTTATTCAATAATCACAGTTAACAATCACAAGAGAATTTCTTCTATAAGTTCTGGCGTTGTCTATGACCATACCGACTTATAATTGGAATTCCACTCCCAATTATGGTCGTAAGTCAAGAACGACCTGTACATTGGAAAAAAAATAAGCATTAGCAATATTATCTAGAAATATTTTAATAAGAAAAAGCATATTTCCTTACAAATGTTTATTGCTTATTAATATCCACAATTTGTTTTCTTTATCATGTCAGTTAGATTTTAGTCCTTCATATATCACTAATTCAGTTAGATCAGAAGTGATAGGGCTTACTCAGAAAGACATTTATTTTTGAGTTCAAGGATTCAAAAAGAAAACATTTTGAATGGAATATCCTACTTTTCTTGCTACGTCATAAAACAAAGATTTTTTTTTACCAAGCAACCTTAAATATTTTCTAACTATTCATCAGATACTGCAAAACAATATTACAAAATGGCTTTTTTGCAAGCCATTATTTTTCTTTCTGACATTTGCCTGATGTGTTTTGAAGGCTATGGCCAATGATGGTGGACATGCAGCAAATACAGCAAACCATGTACTGTATATGACACAATGTATCCTGTTCTGTAATTAAAAAAAAGGAGCAGCCATAAATGAATCATATTTTATACCATAAGGTCAAAGTGAGGGCTTCCAAAATTCATTCATGAGTTAGTTAAGTCTCTTTGCTTCCATCATATATAATATTGACTATTTTAAATATAATCTTCCTACATATGGAAAAAAGCAATTTACTATTTTAAGTTACTTTAAAACATTTCACTAAAATATTTTATAAAAGTTTGTATTAAAGCCGGTTGGAGGCCAAAATCCATCACATTAGCCATGTACAAACACTACAGCAAACAGTTATTCAAGGCAACCTCCATGGGGCTACAAATCTAAATTTAGGTAAAAATCTAAAATCTACTATGCTACTTACAGGAAGAGACAGACTCGAAGAGTGGTCTTAATGTAGATAAAGGTCAGTATATCCAACAAAATAGTTCAATCACAGGTTCTGCAAAATAGGCTGAGGTGAGCATTATTTCCATCAAATAGCTTAGTCTCTGATGCTGATACTATATAACATTTTCAGAAAAAGATCTATTTCCAGATCAATTGTGCTCATTATGTTAACTGGCTCCTGAGGAGGCCATCTCTTCCAGGAAGGCCTACTTGACAGTCTGACAGCTATCTACAGTGCACATGTTCCTCACTTGGCCCTACATTGATTTTAGAAACCATCAATATATGCAAGACTATTAAGTAGGATTACTTTCAAGTGCTTAAAGATTCAATTCTGTGGATCATTAATTATAAATAAGTCTTTTTCCCCCCAGGTCATTTTTTTTAAATTTTGTATTGCTTATACATATCAATGCCTCAACAGTGTGATACCTGGGTATCTACATTTTAATACAGATTAATATAATGTTGTTACTCATAGTTATTACGTTTCATTTTCATTTTCATGTTGTTTAAACATACCTAAAACTGCCGCCACTCAATTTCTAAACCTCCCTCTTATTATTACATATATCTTGTTATATTAAAATATATATATTATTGTTCCCCTCTTATTTCTATTTCTATTCTTTCTTGTTTTTTCTATTAGTTCATTTAAATATAAATAACATTTCTTTTCACCATTATTTATTATCCCCTGTCTTATAGTTAATATTTTAAAAATTACTTATTTTCCCACCATGCTTTCACTTCAAATATCCAAAACTACTAATCAAACCAAATATTAACAAAATTCAGTTGATCCCGGGATTATATCACAAGCCACCACAATTTCTAATCCTTAAAAGTTTAAAATTTACAATATATTTTAACACACTGTTAATATTAATAATACAATTGGTAAATCCTGTTTATCTATTAATATTTAAACTACTATTTTGTCTGTTTATATTTTCTTCTTTTCCATTTTACTAATGCATTTTATCGCTATCCATCATCTCTTAGTCTTTTTGGAGTTCCATCATCTGTTAACTTTTTAATCATCTTTTTCTTTATTTCTCTTGGAAACTTATAATTTTTGTATTGTTTTTATACCCACTAAATATTCCTTTCAAGTTTCTCTTTACCTCTTTCTGCTGCATCTTTTGAACACCCATCCATAAGTCGTTCTTTTTTTTTGAAGAGATTTTTGTTTTTTTCTCTAGTCTTTCCTTTTTTTCAGATTTTTTTCTTTTTTTTCTCTATTAATTATAAACTTTTAAGATATTATCTATTTGATTCCTACTTATCAATCCTTTTTCTTCTTGATTTTTCTTTTCTTGCATCTCACTTTGACTTTTCTCTTCCACTGCTTCTTCTAGTTTCTCATCTATTTCTTGAATATCTTGTTAATCTTTTCCCCCCAATTGTTGCGGGGCTTCTACACTAATTTCTTTATCTTTGGATAGTCCCCTTATCTCCTTATTCTTTATAGTTCCCTGAATATTTTTAAGCATCAAAATTATTTCTTCATATCCCTCTATTAACCCCTGGTAATCCATTTTATTACAATTCAGTAAAAATTACTCAATGTGCCTCTATAGTTCCAGTCTCTCAATATTTAACCACTTCCACAGACCCAGTTGTTAGCAAAACTTAATCACTCTCACAGTTATACCTCCAAGTCCCCTAAGTTTATAATTTTTAAAGTTCTTTAGTATTTTATGGTCTTTGAATTTTCCAATTGTTTATCTTCCCAATTGTCCAAATTTTAAAGTCATATTTAATTTTCCTTCTTTCTCTTTTCTTCTATCACTTTTCTTCTTTTGCCTCATGTGATGTTCTGTCAAATAGTATTAGTAGTCCAAATCCAAATTAATCCCTTGTGTTTTCTCTAATCTTTTGAGTCCTCAGTCCAATAACCAAATAGTATGTAATTATTAAATTTAGTTCGTTTTTAAAATCTTCCAAAAGGGGGTGAAGTTCACTCACTAATTCAAAATATCCAAATCGCCTTCTGAGATAAAGTCAAGGTCAGACCACTTTCTTCTATTATGTGTATTAGATGCTCCTGCACATTCACTACAAAATCTCACGCTATAGTGCTGTAGTGCTCCTCTTCTTCCAGTAGATGGCACTACTTCCAAATTCCAGCATTAAGCAGTATGTCAAAAACAGCTGATTTGCTGATAAATCCAGGGGGTTTAAGAATACAAATAAAAAACAGTTCCTCCCAAAGATCACCTCTCAAGTTATTCAGCTCTTTTCCAGGTTTTCTATATTTTAAGGCTTCCTTTAAGCATTCTTTCATCTCTTAAAATAGTATTGATTTTTAAATTTCAAAGGTGCTAGGTTCAGCATTTCAAAGGTGCTAGGCTGTTGCTACTTTTAAAAGTAGTTATAAACCTCTCTTTTCCCAGATATTCTTGGGGATAAAAATTGAATAAAGAGAATTCTTCTCACCCAGTTCACACGCTGTTCACCAAAATCCACTCCTGCACAGTGCTTAGATGGTCATCATCTCTCTCCCAGCTTCTTGGCAGCCATCGTAGGCTGTATCTTCCCCAAGTCATGGCATAGAGGGAAAAAAGCCCTGGGGTTCAGCAGGAGAGTTGCGATCTCACCTACGATCTCACAGAGCACCCCTCCTTAGCTTTGCTGTCTCTACAGGGTGGCTTTGGCTCCTCCCAGAGCCCACAAACAGGGAGAACACAGCACAAGAACAGAGTGACCATCCCTTATGACTAGTATCGCTGGGAGGCTCCACCCCTTTCTCCGGAAAATACCATAGGTTCTCTCAATTCATTCATCAGCTAAGTTTAAAAATGATAGACAGACAGACAGACAGACAGACAGACAGACAGACAGACAGACAGAGCTTTATGATGCTGGGTCCCTGGAGTGCCTCCACCAGAGAATATCTGCTAGACAATAACATCTACAGGAGAAGCCTATGTCAGAGACCCAATGAAAATATACAATGAAAATATTTTGTTATCTAAAATCTCAATTTTTAAAATTCATTTTCTAGGAGGCAAGGCTATTGTCAATTATGTCCTCCTTTCAAATCCTGGTTAATACCAGGCCTTTTAATCTTTAGGAGTCATTCAATAGCTTGTCTTTTAAGTGTCCTGATAATGATGTCCCTTCTGTGTTATTGTGTGTTTTAAATTAATTTCTTATTTATTGTGCTAGATATTAATGAATTGATGAGTGAACTATATGTATTTTATATAAATGAATTATTGGGCAAATCAATGAACATCACTGTTCTATAAACTTTATTGGCTCCCAGTATGTTTTTGGTACAATTCAGGGTATTGGATATCATCTATAATGCTCTTTATGGCACAAGGCCAGGTTACCCGCAGAACCAAATATCTCCAACTGAGTCTGCCCATCCTTACAAGATCAACAAGGTCTCCTCCATACAACAGCATGTCTGGTGGGACCCAGAAGGCATGTTTCCTCTGTTCTGGCATTTCCGTTTAAAACAGCTGACCTCCTCATATTTAGATGGCCCTGATACCTAGGTGGCGCAGTGGTTAGAGTGTTGAACTGCAGGCCACTTCTGCTGATTCAATCTAGCGGTTCAAATCCCA
>JANHFL010002777.1:0-15349 GCA_032468155.1 Oxyrhabdium leporinum | reverse complement strand
CCCTGTACTTACCTGGGATCCAAAATGGGCCGCGGGGGGACTCCTGGGAGGGGCGGAGCTGGGCGGGGTGGGGTGGGCAGGGCCATCCAGGAGTGGGATTTGGCAGTTCACCGAACCATGCAGAATCTTTGCTACAGGTTCACCCAAACCCGTGCGAACCTGTAGCATCCCATCACTGATGATGACTCCTTAATTGTACCACACATGGTACAAACTTCATCATAGTTTCAATTGAGAAACTGGACATCCTAGACCAAGCTAAGTCTAAAAATGCTAGAAAATTCCTAGAAACCTGGCACTCAGACAAATCAGCCAACAACAAGCACATAGCATTACAATAAGTAGAATTAGCTCATATTTTTTTGTTAACATAAACTTATTATTAAAGCTGTTAATAATACTGAAAGAAGTAATTCAGTCATTAAGATTACAATTAGGTGAAGATAATTTCATGGCAAATGTTCTGAGCTAACCTCTTATTTTTTAATTTGTTCTAAGTGCTTTCAACAACTGTAGATTCTTTCTGCACTTGCTTGCCTGGTCATTTGAAAATATACTTTACTCATACAAGCTGCTGAAAGTTGAAAAAAATGCTTCTAAACACTCTCAACTAGAAATTTCAATAGTGAGAAAAATTATTAAGAAATGGAAGTTGCATGGAACTCTTGAAGTCAAGGCAAGATCTGGAAGACAAAGATAGCAGCTGGAACTGCTGAAAATTGGTTATATTCACAAAACAGAGATCCATAGTACAATGTTTCTGATACAACAATAAATTTGCATGGGAGAAATATCAGAAGAAAATCTTTTCTCGAAACTTAACCGCAAAAAGTAATTGTCCAAAACGTTTGATAAGCCTGAAGTATTTGGAACAAACTGCTTCAGATTGATGAAATGAAAATTGAATAGCTCAGCCACAGTCACAAAATATACATTTCAAGAACAATAATGTGAAACATTTGAAGAAAAGAGCAATATGGCAAAGTATTAAACATAGAGATTACTCTATTGGCTCGGTATGCTTTAGTATTGTGTCACAATCAGTGGCACAAAATATACTGTGCAAGTATGAGGAAGAATATCAACTGAATGTCAACTAAATATCAATATATACTAGAAGATAGTATCCCATAATTAGTAAGGATATTGAAGCTGAAAATGATTGGATATTTCAGCAAGTCAAGGATCTTAAAAGATAGACTAAAAATTTTTGGAATGACCCTAACTGCCCCAACAGTTGAATATTATTGTAAATCCTGGGGAGCTGTTAAACATGGACTGGGTGCAAAGATACCCAGAAGAATTCACGAAGGTGAATTAGAAATATCTAATTTCATATTTATCCATAAAAGATTGGCTGAGAATCAAATATTTTAAAATTTTATTTTAAAATGCCTTCAACTTTTTGTTTTCAGTTTGTTACCATACTTTGCCCAAGCATTTCATATTTTTATTTGTTTTCCTTGTTTCATTTACAATGAACTAATAATAGAAGCAAATGTACGGTTTGACATTTTTCAAATATTACATAGTATTTTATTATAATTTTAGAGATTTTTGTATTATCTTCTATACAAAAGCAACCCAAAGCTGCACATATCTTGGTTTTCCTCATACTGTTCTGTTTATGCTTAAAATGTGGTTAGAGCAGATACACTGGTTTTCTTAGACACTAACCAACTTTAAAAATAAGTCCAGTGTGATACTGTAAGCTAATGACGAGAGAAGAATGGAGAATTAATCAATCAATATTATAAAACATATAAAATAATTATTCCTGTCCTGTTCTGTCTTTTTACCTAAACATACTTGTGTTAATCATCATTACAAAGTATTTTAAAGCTTTCCTTAATATAAATATTAGATATTTTAGTAAATATGTTAAAGAAAGAAAAAAGGAAAACTCAAGATGCCCTTCATCTCAGTACTTCATCCAAGGAAATCTCAGCTACAGAAAGTTCCTTTGATTTGAAAAACATGGAGACTGAGCAGATGTTGCCTGTCATTTTGGAAACAAAATCTAATTCTCACTTGAAAAGCCGAGGTCAGTCATACAATTTATTCTCAAATATTAAATTATTGCATAGCCATCTTTGAAGGACTGTATACTGTGTAGAATAAGAAGACTGAAAATAGCATCTCTATGTAAATTATTTGTTCATTTGTTTATACTGTGAATATACAAAAACTGTTGCCTAAGCTTCTCAGTATCATAAATAATGTTCATATTGAGAGAGGAAGCATTCTTCTCTAAAAATATATAACTAAGAAATCTGTCTCCATACTGTTATCAGATAGGCATTTCAGTACATAACTCTTCAATGAATTTCAGCATCTAGACATCTCTGGAAAGGGAACAAAATTACCATAGGCATTTCCACAAATAACTAGTATAAGGGTCCACAGGAAGTAACAAAATGGTTACCTAAGTCATAAGCTTCTACCTTAAAAGACATTGCCTCTTGGTGAAGTTTTCTGAAAAAAAATGTACAATAATGGCAAACTGGCTGCTGCAAGACACCTCAGATAAATCAAAATTGTTACATTGGGGCAGCCAGTCACAAGATACATATAAGATTGTACCTGAATCTCATGCCAAATACTACATGATTTATTTGCTTCTATACTGTAACACATTATAAAAAAACCAAGGAAACTAGGGATCTTTCACAACGCTTTCTTGAATATAGACAGAAACAAAAACTACACTTAGACAAACAATGTGTACCTGGGAGATATATCAAGGAAAGGTAGAAGGCAGGATAGTAAGAGGTTCTAGTCCTTTAAAAAAAAATAGAATATTGGTCCAGGATAAATTGATTTTACTGTAAACATACTGCAAAATGAAAATATATTTGTTTTTATATTGGTGGCTGCTGAGGCCAAGTTTATATAAATATGTTGTGGTCTAAAATCAGCAATTAATAGTATAGCACTTGCAGTGCCATGTTTACCATCATACCTCTAAATGATTCTTGATACAACCAGAACGTTTGTATAAATATGCCAGCATATCAGTATTCTTAAACAAATCTCAGGGTGAGTCTGCCAGAATTTTGCAAGATTAAATCTTCTTACAAGATTTGGGGTGGGGCAGTTGGTTAGTTTGGAAGAAATGGGTAAGTTGTCTGGCACCCGCAATTTCAATAACCCAGCACCACTTCCTAACATCTGTTGACTTATATTAGGGACAACACTGCTGAATGATAAATTGAAACCCAGTCATACATCATTTATTTTTCAGTAAATTCAAAGTAATTAATTTCACAAATTTCAGTTACTTTGGTTGCAAACCTTAATTAAAAGATTTAATTTATCCTATAAGACACAATTACTTGAAGACTTATTTTGGGGTTGTTTTTTTATCACCAGTACTTAATGATTATAGTACAGCAATTTATCGTAGGACTATAGATTTTGGAGTAATATTTTTTAGCATTTTTTTATCCCATTCTTATTATTTTTATAAATAACTTAAGGCAGTGATTTCCCTCCTCCTCCTTTTTTATCCATAACAGCAATTGTGATGTGAGTTGGGCTGGGAAAGTGACTGGCCCAAAGTCAATTAGCTAGTTTTCATGCCTAAGGTGGGACTAGAACTCACAGTCGCATGGTCTCTAATTTAAATACAGTAGCATAATGCAGTTACTAGACTAAATATTGTAATTATATAGTATTTTGATTACTTTTGTAATTATGTAGTATTGTGATTACTAAAAGGGTTGTCACTGGACTCTTCTTGAAAGTTCAAATTTAACTTTGGACAGCAGTCTGACACAAATACGTTTCAAAGAAAACTTTTTAGTTCAATAGGACTTACCTTTCATTAAGTCCAAAAGTATTTAAAAGAATATATTATTTGACTATTTGACATGAACAGATGAATATTTGTTATCATCAAAGATCAGAGATTAAAAAAAGTATAACTGAAAACAGGTAAAAAGATTGTGAAATAAAAATAGAATAATACAGTCAATTGGAACAGTTTAAATAATAGTATACAAAAACTACAGTTGTGAGAGACCTTCTCTGTATTAATAAAAAGTGTTATGTGACTGTCCTGATTATCCAAAGAGAAAGAAAAATTGAATAGTTCAAAAAAACACTGTTTTAAAACACCTATTATACAAATCTTGTTTGTTTTAATAACCTCTTCATGCGCTAGTACAATGTTGAGGAACTTATTCGTGTTGCAGGGATAGTTGATTTAACTTAAATTAAACTATTCTAACCATAGTATGTTGTTTTAATACTTACTTCTATAGTCCATATGTCATGAAAAGTTCTCTAGCAAAAGTAAATAATTACTGCTGCTTTTGTGGATTGCTCTTGAGAGAAGCTGTGTATTATTATAGCTTTCGTTTCTCCTTTGTTCTTTCTCGTCCTCATTCTCCAAAATACAGAAGCTCTTTTTAGAAAATAATACAGGCAAGGTCCCAGTGTTTTCCCATTTTATGGCACTCAATCAGAATAGAGCTGGAGGGGCCTTTGAAGGTCTTCTAGTCCTGCCCCCTGCTCAGACAGGAGATCATATACTATTTCAGATAAGTGACTGTCTGGTCTCTTCTTAAAAACCTCAAGTGATGAAACACCTACAACTTTTGAAGGCAAGCTGTTCCACTGGTTAATTGATCTCACTATTAGGAAGTTTCTCCTTAATTCCAGGTTGCTACTCTCCTTGATTAATTTCCATCCATTTTTTCTTGTCCTGCCCTGGTGCTTTGGAAAATACTGTAAATGGACCCCTTCCTCTTTGTGGCAGCCTCTCAAATACTGTAATACTGTTATCATGTCTCCCCTAGTCCTTCTTTTCTCTAGACTAGCCAAACCCAAATCCTGCAACCGTTCTTCATACGTTTTAGTCTCCAGGCCTTTCGTCATCTTAGTTGTTCTTCTTTGCATTTTTTCCAAAATCTCAACATCTTTTTTGCAATGTGGTGACCAAAACTGGATGTGCTATTCTAGGTGTGGTCTTACTAAAGCAGTACTAATACTTCACAGGATTTTGATTCTATGCCTCTGTTTATGCAACCAAGAATTGTTATTAGTTTTTTTGGCTGCTGCCGCACACTGCTAACTCATGTTTAAGTGATCATCCAAATTCTCATCACTGAACTTTGGGACTGTCCTTAAACAGGGGGATTACCGATCCTATCACAATATTGATCAGAAATGCAGTGTTTGATTTCTATGTAATAAAAAATAGAAAGATGCATTTAGTGATACCACTGAGACAACAGCTATTTAAACATACAACATTGTACGTTGTAGCAGGATTAGTTTCTGCAAGCAGTAAGGAGGTATAAATTTGATTTAATTTGGATTCCTACACTGAGCATGAAGTTGGATTTAATGGCTTCTTCTAACTCCTTGATTCTGTGATTATATTGTGATGTGGCAGTGAATTAGGATAAAGATTATCTCTCCAATAATAAAAATCTGTGATGTAGAAGGAAATCTGGACGCGCAAATATCAGAATTTGTTAGACTCAGAAGTAGAATGTTGTGACTTTCTTTGGGAATATAAATATTTTTTGAAACATGGAAAAACCGATGTTGGAGTTGAGGTTTTCTAGACATAAATATTTTTGGCTTTTAGCAGGTTTATTTAATTAACCAGATATTGGTTCAGAATTATTTACAGCTGTAAGATCTATCTCAATATGCTTCATGTGAAAAAAAGGATTAAAAAGGATAGAATGTTCAGTAGTGTCCATACTGTATTCTATACCTTTTTTTATCTTAATCAAAATAGACAAAAGAATTCAGATAGCAGATAGATATGCAGGTATTTGAAAAATAATTATATTTTATTAGCAAAATATGCTTTGTTTAAAAAATCTTGATAGTCCATGAGTCCATGTCAATAAATAAATAAAATAAACCCTTGCCTAAGCGATGTGCTAAAATGTAATATTTGACTATTCATAATACATTTTCTTATTTCGTCTTTAGGAATTCCCCTAAAGACGGCCAAACCCAAATACATTACGTTATAGCTTAGCATAAGGTTCTTGATTACATAGAAATGTGAGCATAGATTCTAAATGTTAGATTTAAAGAAATTATTTTATTGATTTGGTAAAAAATATTACAGAATATACATTCTGACATTACAACTCTAAAAATGTGTAAAATGTAGCATATTATTTAAGCACCCTTAGCATTCTTTTGTATTGGTGGTGATACAACAGCATGGTTCATATTCCTTAATACATGTTTTGGGATACTGATCTTGATATTATTTTATTTTGTTACAATGTGTAACAAAAATTCTGCAAAAGTAGCTTGAAACTACACACTCAATGGCAAAAGATTAATTAAAACACAATTGAAACAGTGTAGGATTTTTTCCTGTTCTCTATGAACTTAAGCTCCATTAATTTCTTGATATGGAGGTCATGAAAAAATATAAATCAAGATGACATTTCCAGACTCATTCGTGACAATCAGTTTTGCAAGCATGAAGGTTTCTAAATTAGATTAAAACTGGCAGTTTAGGTTAGACCTTAATTTCCCCTAAGACCTTAGGGAATCTGAAGCATTTTAACTTTTTAATTAATTGCTGTAATCTGCTTCAACTGCAACATTCTTTTAGAATTTTCTGTAATGACCAGATGAGTTTAAAGAGAATAGAAAGTAAAAAAGATTCATGGAAAGTCATAGAATGTTTCATGTTTCATTCAGCTTGACTATTTAAAGAACAATTGTTTTTCTATAGTAATACTGAAAAATTAGTGAGAAATATTTCTGTTTTTTTACTGGTAGATTTGATTTATTTAATGACATTTATGTCTCATGAAATGTCTACATAAACTACCGGTAATACATTTTGGAAGATACCAATTTTCTATATTATCTAACATACAACAATTGCACTAATACTTTCCACATTTTTAAACATATACCAATCACCAAAGTTATATTTATTTGTTTTGAAATAATGACTTATCAATTCAGTTGTACATATAAATTGCTGAATAAATATGTTCTCTTGATTTTAATATTTTTCCTTCTCATATAATGAAAGTGGAAGCTTTTTGTACAACCACTTTCAAAAAATATTCTACATGCTAGTTCCCATGACCCTTCTGGCATGATTAAGTCACTACAAGTTGACTTTATCATACAGCTTGACTCAAATGAAGTAGTTTTGGAAAAATAAGACATATCAAAAGTGCAAGTTATGACATTATGGCTGAACTTATTTTTAAAGCTGTTTAATATTAAGTTGACTTGTACATGCATTGTTTGAGGAAGCCATTGTATGACCTACAGTAAAAGTATTACGTTATTTAATTTCGCTATATTAAAATACAGTTCAAAGATTCATTCAAGGATTTTTTTTCAACTGGCTTTTATGGATATTAAATACACTGTTTTTCACTAAATGTACACTAAATGACAAAAATAAAGGGTTTATAGTAATTCTCATGCAGGAGAATTTCTCAACTCTCAACTTCCAGCAGCTTCCGTTACACCAAATGTGTTATGAATTTAAAACCAGTTTTGTGGATGAATAAGGGCTTGAGGGAAACCTCACTGTTGCCTAGCTGTTGATAGAGAAGTTTTATTAACTGTGTTAGCTTATTGATTATTTAATTGTAGATTCAATACAAATGCAAACCTCCTTCAATATGTGGCTGAAATTTGATGTGGGTGTTCCATGCCATATCAATTTTTGTCTCAAAACAAAGACATTAAAAATATTAAAACATTAGCGGGGGAAAGCATTTTTATTAAGCCAATTGAATACTTTAGACAGACTGGTTGAAATGTTATTAAATGATGTTCTATTTAATAGTGCATTAGATGTGCAAATAGTGACCTCTAATTCATTATACCAAAAGGGAATCTTTGTATCAGAATCCACACTCCAAAAATGAGCAGGCTAAGACAATTTTTTCTGAATTAATATTTTATTGTTAAAATTAATTGCCTCTAAGACAAAGTATTTCATTTATATGGATATTCATTCCCCATCATTCTATCTCACAGGCAGAAATCATTCTCACACATATAACACAAGTATACAAACATACAGTACACCCCCCACCCTCATGTTTTCCAACACCAACAGCAAAAAAGAAGAAATACAAAAGAAATGGGGATATTGTAGGTATTATTGAAAAAAGCTCAAAATTCATTAGGCAAGCAGCAGCAATGAAGTGCTCCTCATCCAAGTTATACTTTTAGAAAATATAAATGGCAATGTTCAAATAATTTGGATGAGAATATCCTCCTAGTAGGCACTATATTAATTCAAAGCAGAATGTATGTCCAATAATTTGTTAAAAGTTTAACAAATGTGTATTTCCTCTCTTTTCTCTCTGTCTCTCTCCCTCCCTTCCTCCCCCTCTGTATTTGTGTGTCTGTGACTCTGTGTGTGTGTGTGTGTGTGTGTGTGTGTGTGTGTGTGTGAGAGAGAGAGAGAGAGAGAGAGCGAGAGAGAGAGAGAGAGAGAGAGAGAGAGAGAGAGAGATTTCTGATACAATAGAAACATTTTGGGGGGGTTTGGATGTGGTAGCAACACTGGGTGGGGCTCATGAAGTTCTTGTGGCTTTGACTTCAGATTTGCTTCTATCTATTCCTACTAGTTTCTGCCAACTCTGACATGCTTTAATCCAGCCCAGCTTTCCTCTTTCTACCTACTAATTTGGGGGCTTTTAAAGTGTGTGTCCATATGCATGAAGTCATTGCTTGAGATTCTAAAATTGGCCAAGACAGCCTATTCTTATTCTTGTTTACTCTGGTTATGCTGTAAATCAAAGATAGGGTTTTATTTCTATAATTCAGTTTCTATGATAAATAGATTTTCCTCTTCTGTTATTTTGACTGTAATGTTGCTGGCTACCTTATCTTAGAAGATCCTTATTGCTTACCTCTAAAATTATGATCATATGTGAAATTATGATCTCATGTGAAGAGAACTAGACAACCCATGATCCCTTGGCCATCATTTCAGAGATATTTTGTTACCAGATTACCTTAATGCGTTCAACAATGACAGCATTTCTAATATACTGCCTTCACTTTAAAAGTTCTTAAAAATTAGGGTCACATTCAGAGCTGCATCTGCCTTGAAAGTAGTCCATGTTTAATTGTATAGCACAGTCAAACATCAGGAGTGAATTGTAGGACAAAATGTTATGACATTTTGTATTATGTTATAAATGTTTAATGATAATTTTATATCACAAAAACTTTTATAAAAGTTGGTAATTTCAATTCCACAGATGCAGGGATTTTGGAGGCATTCTGTAAATTAGCCCCTCTGAAGTACTTTGGTTCAGTAAGTTTTACCCAATGATGCACCATTTCACCCAGTTAAAGTTACAGACACAAGAGTTTTAGTAGTATATAGATAGTTAATGGCAGAGGTTACAGTACAGTGCCAAAAATGCAATACATTGAATCTCCTTTCTCTTTGAAGATTTGTGGTAGATTCAAAACAATGTAGGTATCCAGATCTTTGTATATGTCCCTATGATGAAGTATGCTGAAACCTTCAAGAGGAGTGCTATTAATATGGGTCCTTTCCTTTTTAAATCTGTATTTTGTTTGGTTTAGTTTTATCTCTGAAACTTTACCACTCCCTTTTTCAGCAAATGGAGAAGATGAAAGCAGAAAAACTCTTGCAGAGAGTCGAGTTATTACAAAACGAAGTATTTCATACAAATTTTATTTAGCTGTTTATATAGAATGCTTATCCATGTATGCACAAGTAAGCCCATACTCATGCGTGCATGCTTGCACACAAACACACACACACACACAGATGGACATGGTAGTACAGGACACAAGATACACACACATACCATCCATAAGGTGAGATTTTTTAAAGTATTTTTTATTATATACAAACAAGCTTCTTTAGATTCCTTCAGTGTTTTTAGAATATTATTAATTTATTGCTACTATAAATTCCTTCTGTCTTTAAATATTACTAATTATTTATTACTACTATAGTTGAAAAGTTGACAGTTGAATATCATCTGACACCATCTGAACTCTTAATACTCATAGGAAAAGAATGTATTTAAGATGCATTTATGTCTAAGGACATCTTCCCAACAATTCTTTTTCTGCATAAAGAACAGTGAGGAAACATTCTATTCTGACTAAAACAAGTTTTTATAATAATGCAATTCACTTGATTTCACAGAGATTTAGAAGGACAAAAGATAAATATTACTGGTTAACTGAGCTAGGAGGAGTTTTCAGACTGAGGCTAGCAAAAAAGAAGGAACAAAATAATGTGTGGGATGAATAAATTTTAAAGTTTTATAAATATTTATTATTAATGAAAATATATCAGCAAGAGAAGAATGTCTTATTACTAGCTCATCAACTTTCCCACATTTCTCAGCATTTTCTTGCATTGCGTTGATTTTGTCCTTTATCCCAGTTTCTTTATTACTACTGTATCTTCAGTATGTAATATTTTTATGCAAACTGTCTTGGATTGAGAATCTATATAAGTATTTCTTACAATTCTGATTTGTCTTTTTGACAGGAGATGTCCATCTCCCGTGCATATAGTTGTAATACAAGTTTAATGGATCAGGTTAAAAATATTTCTGATAAAAAAGTCACTCTTCCTATCCTATTCCTATTAATTTTGAGGTGTTTTTTAATAATGAGCATCTACTGGTCAGTGCATATATCTTCTAGTTAGTGAGATGTGGGTAACACTAAGTTAGTTGCAAGGTAATCTGTAGAGATAACTTTTTTACATAAATATGCTTGGAATAAACTGGATTTTGATTGCACATGTGGAATACTGACCAAAGTATGCCAGGACTATCATATGTTATTAAATAGGTTCTGTCACTTTCTGCTTCAAATCAGCAAGATGGAGTTGCTGTGGGTGCAAGGGAGCTCAGGATCTGATTATTTATCATTGTTAATTCTGGATGGAGTTGCACTACCCCAGACAGACCTGGTGTGCAATTTGGGGGTTCTTCTAGACTCACAACTCCTGCTCAAAGAGCAGGTGGCAGATGTGACTAGGAGGCCCTTTGCACAACTTCATGTTGTATACCAATTGCATCCTTACCTGGATTGTGGGGCCCTGTACATGGTCACTTGTGCCCTAGTCATATTTTAGTTGGATTACTGCAATGTGCTCTGCATGGGGCTACCGTTGAAAAGTATTTGGAAGCTGCAGCTGGTCCAAAATGCAACAGCACACACAATCCTGGGAGCCTTAGGGCTGCACATATAACATCACTAGTACGCGACCTGCATTGGTTACTGTTCGCTTCTAGATCCAATTCAAGGTGTTGGTTATTAGCTTTATAGCTCTACATGGCATGTACCCAGGATATCTGAAGATCTCTTCCCAATAGGAGTATCCCATCCCACTTGCCTGAGAGGAAGAGGCCTTTTATGGATCCCATCTGCTAAGGAATTCCAGCAGGCAGTTTCAGGGAGAAGAGTCTTTTCCGCTATGGAATACTCTTCTACCAGAGGTGAGAACTTATCTCACCCTTTTGCCCTCTGGGAAGGGTATTAAAACTTGGGCTTGCCAATGGAGGTGGCAGATGGTGGAAGAAGACTTCATCCCCATCCCTTCTGCCTCTTAGTTCTGGGTTCAGTATAATTTTATAGCTCAGTATAGTGTAACAGTTTTTCAGTATAGTTTTTAAAATCTTAATCTGTGTAGTTTTAATGTTTAAATATTTTAATTACTTTCCTACTTGTTTTATAACTTGTAAGTTGTTCCCCTTATAGGGGAGATGGACAGCATAAAAATTTAATAAATAAATAAACAAATGAATAATATTTTAACAATTATTACTCCAGAGATATCAATCAATAAGTTCCAATGTTGTAATTCTCAGAATTGCAGTGGGTATGTTCACATTTCATGCTAAATCAGCTTTTATCAATTTGGATATCATCCAGATGTCTGGGCATCTAGAGAGTTCTCATGTTAAGTATAAATTGTAGGAATTTAGGTCTCTATATCACAACCGAAGTAAGTTGTAATTTGATTTAACATTTTCTTTGATATAATTGTTGTGGTTTGTGGCTTAAAGTATTGTCTGAACCTACATAGTTATGTTATTTTTCATAAATCATTAATAAAACCAGCATACAAATTTTCAACACTCTGAGATGTGGCTAAGCTAATTAGAACAAAAAATTACCATCATTTTCTATCACTTCTTGATATGGAATAGACATCATACTTTATAATTTAATGCCATTCATATGTATTTTGTGTGAGATATGTTTTGTTTTTCAGCCAGATTATCAACTGTAAAAGTGTGTACATTGCATATAAGGAAAACCAATATCTAAACCAATATCTAAAATAGCATATATTTGCTGAATAAGCCCATTGCTTTTGTCTCTTTGTTGGCTTAATTCAGTAATGGTTTCTGCAGGCATCTTGCAAAATGCATATTTAATGGGGATTTGTATGAAAACAGAAAACATGTTTTGTTTCACGTTCAGAACAAATAGTCCCCCTCCAACTATTGAGTTCAAATCCTTCAAAATAGTGTTGTTCCCAACTGAATAAAAGTTAACTAACCTTATAAACTAATGGGAACTTTGAGCTGAGGTAACCACCCTTGTTTCTTCATTTGCTACCAATGATCATATTTTATAGTATGATACTGGAAAGCAAAATAATAAATAAAAAAAATGTTAGGAAAAAATCCTTCCTGAAAATATCAGTAATTTTGGAAAAGACAAATTACTTTGAGTTTTTATCTTCAGATTCTAATTAGGGAGACATTAATAGCTGTTTAAGAAGAAAGTTGCAAAATATTTAGACTCATGAATCTTCAGATGACATGAAGTAAACATGATTCTGTCATTTTGGTATACCATTGAATCTATAAATGGCATTTAAGTTTCCATAGACTACAGAAACTGATTAATTTAGTATGAAAGTGGTTGCTGTGCTGATTCCAAAAGAGACAGACGGGACCCAGAGTGGTTTGGGAGAAAAAAATGGCCAAAAGTATAAGTAAATTAGCAAGATTTTCATTTCCACAGATTTTTTTCATGTAGTCCAATTTGTATATTTTCTCAGAAATTCTAATTAATCTTGGGGAACCCTTAGCTTATCTTGACTGATCTTGGAAGCTAAAAGTGCTTGGCCTGGATTAGTAGGCCCATGTAACTTGTAAAAGAGGTGCTTCAAAATATATGGAGCAAGTGATGCAACTATAACTTTTCCAAAATGTTTTCCCAACTGTCTATGCATGTCTGTCCTTGCACAGCCAGTTTGCTTCATCAGAATAAATAAATAAATAGATAAATAAATAAATAAATGAATGAATGAATGAATGAATGAATGAATGAATGAATGAATGAATGAATGAATAAATAAATGCAGCTGTGCACGTGCACATATGCAGAGAGAGATGTGAGCATCTGTTAAAGTGGCTATGAAAATCTGGAAAAATAGGTAATTGCTTTAACAATTCAGAAATAAATGTTTCGTAAGTGATCCTCTCTGCACACAAGCATCACTTTGAACTTATTGGTACAGTATATTGGTTTGAACATGGATAAGGAAATCACCTGAGAATTCTAAAGTTGTTTTCAAAAAGGGAAGACAAAAATCTCCCAGAAGAATGCATTGTCAAACCATTTCTGCAATGGCCAAGTAGTCTGTTTATTACTAAGGGTTGAACTCCACTTGAACTATTTTTACTTTTAAATATTATTTCTACAAATCAACTCATTCTGATGTATTCCTTGAACAGGAGTGGGAAAAGAAATGTCACTTGGACGCCAAGAAGCCTTTGAAATTTTCAAAAGAGATTATGTAGATAGCATAACTATTGAAGACAATAAACAACTCCTTAAACAAAGGTAAGATTTATACTCAACCATAAAACTCAAAGATTTTGTAGGCAAAAATAGATACCTCTGGCTGGGAGAGAGAAATTAATTATAATATGTAGATAATTTAAGCAAATAAGTATACTAACTGCACAGACTGTACCAAAAGGCAAGAAGTGTATACACCTAAGGGAACATTGTTTAGGGTAGGGATTACTGTAATATAATATACATCTCTCTGGAAAATTTTCCATTTCCAATTCCATTTTCACTTAAATTTGTGAATTAAGTGACAGAGCAGCAGTGTAGAATCTTTAGTTCTATTCAGTTCTAGAGGATCAGGGATCTTGCAAATTGATCTGCTGAGCAGAGACGCCAGAATACCAAATATCTATAATAAAAAGAATTCTGGAAAATGTATTCATAAAGTTAGCTTTGAATGCATAAAATATGTGTAGAAACAAATGTAAAAACACATTTTATCTCTTAGTGGCTTTTTATAAGTAAAAGTAGATACACATTTTATGTCTCAATTTACAAATAAAAACTTGTGCCATAAATATGGATATGTATGAAGAATTTATTTGCCAATTGGCTAATGTAATTGTGGAAAAATATGAATAAAAGAAAAATATACTATACAATTTAAAAAATGAGAATATGCTACTCAGAAATCTATCTATGGTTATTAATTTCTTTATAACCTAAGATCGTACCATATAATGTTCAGCTGTAGTCAGTTATGTAGCAAAACTGGGAATATACTATATAAATATTTAAATGTTATGTGTATGGGAAATCTGATGTAGCAGAAACTTCAGAGTGATGTCTTAGGGAATTTCCATGATATGGTAATGGGAAATAGGGCTTTGAGCATGTTCTGCTATTAGTGAAACAAAATGAAATTCAAGTCACTCATCTTCAAGCTCTGCAAAATCTTTTAGGGTTTTGGAGAAAGGAATAATAAATGTAGAATTCCAGTTAAAAAACAATAAAGCAATTATTGTGAACTTGTTTTTCTCCAGTTTTCCAACTCTCCTGTATAAATAAAAATATTTTAATAATAGTACAATAATTACAATTCTTCAGGAAGCATAACCCAGAATACATGATTAAAATATTCAGTTAATAGCCATTAGGGAAGTTTAATCACACTCCAACGAGATTGGCTGACAAACTTTCCACTTCTGTGCTAGGCCTACAAACATGGCAAAACTTCAGAATTCATAGTCCTCTCAAACTTTAGATTCCTTTAGCTGTCTTGTGCCATCTGTTTTTGATTTTTCTCTTCCTGGTTATGCTTTCCATTACTGTATTATTTATTCTGCTGCCATCTTCCAACCTTTCTTCTTAAGAATTGTCACACAAATGATCAGTATTATTTTTAGCTAAAGTGATAAATGCTGTGCAATTGTACTTTTAGTTAAATTTTAAATAGAAATACTTTAGCTTTCTGTCCTATTTATTCTATTATGATTATTGCTGTTATTGTTGTTATTTCTTCCTCTTCCTCTTCTCCTCCCCTTCCTCCTCTCCCTCC